>CANDYM010000234.1:0-81077 GCA_947397865.1 Polietes domitor
AAATAAATCGCCTAATAAAGGTTACCCAATTCGATTCTCCAGTCTGCCCCAACTATGTTTCTATTCGTAGAGGTGGTACTGCTTTTTGAGTTTTCTTTTTATACACTCCACGAGAGTATTATGTCTTTGTGCATTTGTTAGTAACACCCAAAAGGAAACGAGATAGACCCATTGTTAATTATACCGATCGTCTTAGAATCACTTTCTGAGTCGATTTAGCAATGTCCGTCTGTCTGTCCGTCCGTCCGTCCGTCCATCTATTCTTGTAATCACGATACAGGTCGCAATTGTAGACATAACCAAATTAAACTTTGCACAACGATGTTTTTCGGGATAAGGACGGACGCTATTTAATTTGAAGAAAATCGGTTCAGATTTAGATATAGCCCCCATACGAATTTCACTCCCGATTTGACTCTTTTCACTCTAGATACCACATATTACAACAGATTTTCTTTAAAAGTGGCAAAACATCTTATATTGTAACTAGAAACACCTGTGGTAAAAATGTGTTAGATCGGTTCAGATTTATATATAGCTCCCATACAAATTTCGCTCCCCATTTGACTTTTTCCGCTCTAGAAACCACATATTGTATCAGATTGTCTTCAGATTTGGTAAAACATTTTATATTCCCACTAGAAACTCCCATGGTGAATATCGGATAGATCGGTTCAGATTTATATATAGCTCCCATACACTCTAGAAACCACATAATGTACCAGATTGTCTGCAGATTTGGTAAAACATCTTATATTTCCACTAGAAACACCCATGGTGAATATCGGTCAGATCGGTTCAGATTTATATATAGCTCCCATACAAATTTCGCTCCTGATTTGACTTTTTCCGCTCTAGAAACCACATATTGTATCAGATTGTCTTCAGATTTGGCAAAACATCTTATATTTAAACTAAGAACATCTATGGTGAAAATAGGTCAAATCGGTTCAGATTTAGATATAGCCCCCATACAAATGTCGTTCCCGTTCCTCTGTAGATACCACATATTGTACTCGATTTTCTTTAAATTTGGCACAACATCTTATAATCTTACTAGAAACACCTGTGCAGATTTTGGGTAAGATCGGTTCAGATTTAGATATAGCCCCCATATAAGTGTCGCTCCCGATTTGACTTTTTCCGCTTTAAATGCCACATATTCTAATCGATTTTCTTTAAATTTGGCACAACATCTTATAATCTAACTAGAAACACCTGTGGCTAAAGCGGGCTAGATCGGTTCAGATTTAGATATAGGCCCCATACAAATGTCGCTCCCGATTTGACTTTTGCCGCTTTAAAAGCCACATATTGTGCTCGATTTTTTTTAAATTTCGCACAACATCTTATAATCTGACTAAACAAAACTATGGTGAAAGTGGGTAAGATCGGTTCAGATTTAAATATAGCCCAAATTCAAATGTTGCTCCCATAAGTTTAACCGATTTTAGCCAAACTATACATTTTATATTTCACCTATTTCGTTCCAGGTTTAAATATATCCTCATACAAATGTCCTTTCCGATATAAAATTTTTTGTCAAACACATACATTTACAGGATACAAAAAACCTTCCCGTTTTCACTTTTTCGCCGAATTGAATTGTATTCGGATTGAAAGTGGAGTGTATCATAGAGTCGGCCCCGCCCGACTTTAGCCTTTCCTTACTGGTTTAGTAATTACTTTGCAAAAACTATTTCAGTCTTTCTATTCTATTTTTCTCCTGTTTTGTTGTTGGTTTTCAGCGATTTTTTTTCGTTCTTCTTAAAACTATTTTTGTCTCAAAGACAAGATATGAGCGAATTTCCAGAGGTGTCGTTTGTTTAGTTGGTGATTCCTGTCTGAGTCAGCAGCAGTTGCGATTTCCGCCGTTTTCAACTTTTCTATATCGGTTTGTTTTTGTTTTGATTTTCGATATTTATTTTGTTTTTCCTTTCATGGCAGAGAAAAACTTGTTTTGGGTTTTTGGTCGTTTATGTTTGGCATAAACGTTGCACTATGTCGTGGCTATTGGAGAGGTGGTGGTAAGGAGAGTTTATTATTCTCAAACTCGTAAACCGGTCTTCATGGAGAAAAGATTCAACGTCATTTTGAAGGTTTGTTTAAAGGTTTTTTCTTTTCCTTCGTTTTTGTTTTGGCCACATTTTGTTAGTTTTGGTCTTTTTTTCTTTGATTTTTTCCTAGTGCTGGAGGTTGCTATGCTGTACAAATCAGTGTCTTTGTGCGAGTTGGGTTGAGGCTGCTACTGCTGCATTGGCTGTAATGTTCCATAATTCCATCGCTTGAGTTTGCCAGTGTCATTTGATATTGTCCTTTGGGAATTTTATTAAAGTGTTTAAATCAGCCTGTTGCCATATTGCCGTTTGATTTTTGTTGTTGTGGTGCTTTTTCCTCTTTTCTCGTTACTAACGAGCTAACATGTAGTTGAGGCGATGTTTTGACAGACGGTATAAATGAGGTTATCAAATTAGACGGAGGATAAGATATAATTTGGCATTACAGAATGAATATTGCTGATAGTCTGAAATTGAGTTCGTTGTTGCAGGCTCAGTAGTTCGGGATCAGAATAATCTTACAATCTGCTGGAAAAAGTTGCAATATGTATGTAGCAATAAGAATATCGTCTGTTCATACACATATGTCACAAACTCGGGTACCAATCATGTGTTTGTTATTGCTTTCCACGCAAAAATTAAAGCTTTATCGAAATATATATGGTCAATTTGATCGATTGCATTAATCACAATGTCGTCAGGAAATAATTGGGTTATTCCATTTAAAGGCCCTTTTTCAATCTATACTTTAAAGCAACACCGATAAACATCCGTATTTTTTAGACTTATCGTAATAAATATTTTGGATTATGCATAAGAACTATAATTACGATTTATCTATTCATTTCCATTTCTCCGATTTCATAACATAATTTCCTTCCTTCCTTAGATGAAAGCAAAACTGAATAAAAAAGATTACAGAATTCAGAAAAGAAAGTAAAATCATGAGTCGTATATCTCCAATATTTTAATTGACCAGACATATTTATATATGCTACACTATTCCCATTAACCAGACGTTTGCATCATAAAAATTTCAGTCAATGAGCATACGAGTCACACCCGAGAGTCACAGAAGTAAAGTTGTTTAAGGATTTTTAGTTCTTATATCAAAATATGACCAGATGTCACAATTCTCTATCTGGCCCCTCTTCATCCAAGACGCAACAAATTGTTCATACAATATATTTATCTGCTTTAAAACCTCTCGAAACTACTTCGGTCATTATTGCAATTAGTTGTCACTTTTCTTGGTGGTACGGTGCCGAATTTGAACACCTTTCGTATTCCTGGTGCAACTTCTCATGCTCGATGGATGTCAAAATGTATTTATGCACTTAAAATGTATTTGTTTCGTAATGAATTCAATATGACCAACCAAGAGTTAAACGGTATACGTAGTGTCTGTCTGTTCGTAGTTCGTATTTATGTAAAAGCCTGGTTTGGATGCACTAAAGCAATTGAAGCACCAAATCAAGACTTAAATTTAATTAAAAATATTATGGCTTATCCTGAAAGGGATATAGCTCTTGCTTTGCTACAAAGAATCAGCAATCATTTGTGGTAGTTGTCGGAAGAAGCAGTCGGTCTTTCATTCTTCGATCCTAATGTAAGTGTTGCAATTAAAAAAAAATGGTTCAGGCAATTAATGTTGAAGCAAATACAGAAAAATGCAAGCGAATAATAACTAATCCAACAAATATCGGCACATTTGCGCAAAAAGATTTAAGCGATTTTGTAATTTCCAATACACACGCATTCTTTGATCGTTTAGAAATTTCAAAAGAATTTTTGCAAGTCGATCCATCGGATTGGAATGAAAGATTTGACTACGCTCACGGATCACAAATTTGTAAAAACCTATCTGTAGTGAATGATGCAGCTGAAAGAGGCGCCAAATTCATTACAGATTATAATAATAAATTAACCCACAACGAAGAGGAGAAACAATTCCTTTTTCAGGTGGTTAAAGAATATAACATGAATTATCCCACTTTTAAAAAGACTTCACTATTAAATTAAAATAATATTAATGTTACTATGAGTATGTAATTAATAAAAATATTTAAGTTTATTCTTAATTTTCAAATAAATGTAAATAAAATAAAAAATATATATATTTTTGGGGCACGGCTAAAAATTATCCAATCGTTGTCATCGTTTTTTATGCTTTTTGGGACTAAAACGAATATTTTTAGCGCTTGCCGTAACATATATTCGAGAAAATAAATTTGTCCATATAAATAAGGACCGGTCTAATATATATATATATATATATATATATATATATATTAGACCGGTCCTTATATATATATATATATATAAGTAAAATTTACTTTATTTAAAAGGAGATGAGAGTAGTTTCCATTTCTTAAGTATCAAATCCTTTGGGTCGACATTGCCTTCGTCTACCCCACACTCGCATACGAGCATTACCTTCTGAGGGAAAGTGAATTTAGTTAAACTTTTGGCTATCCCCGTTGTGATTGTTGCATTAACAAGAGCAGAATGTGGCCTTGGAGGAATCGAAAGCAAAACTGACTTTCCTCAGCACAGTGCACCATGACAACACACGTTGAAGGTCTTTCTTTGGTTTCGGTTTCTGGTAATTTTCAATTTATTTGAATTTTTGTTTTCGCCTTAGCAGTCTGGTGGTGTAGTGGATTTTTCGAGTGCTTGTGGAACAGAAAAAAATAAAACAAAACACAAAAACATTTTGTAATCCATTGTAGTTTCTCCTGACAATTGTTTTTGTAGTTCTTTGTATCAAAACGTGTCTAGACTAGCAAAAGGCCATGTGATTTATTTTTTAGACAGATTCTGTTTCTCGAAAGGAAATATGTTCATGTTTTGAAAACATACATATAGTACATGAGTTAACTTTCTATTGAAACTCTAACAGAAAATAACCTGGCTTTTGGGATAGAGTAATACTGATATTACTTCGGTAGTTAGACGTCCACCTAAGAAATCATAAAATTCTTACGAATTAAGATGTTTCAGATTGAATGTTATTATATTGATGCAGACGCAAGACATTAGTAAAGAGTGATTTTTTTGAGGTTAGGATTTTCATGCATTAGTATTTGACAGATCACGTAGGATTTCAGACATGGTGTCAAAGAGAAAGATGCTCATCACATTGACATTTCATCATGAATCGTCTTACAAACGAACAACGCTTGCAAATTATTGAATTTTATTATCAAAATGCGTGCTCTGTTAAGAAAGTTCATTGCGCGCTTCCATTTTATGGTCAGTTTAATCGACCCACTGAAGCGGCTATTCGGGCTATTGTGACTAAATTTCGCACCAAATTTACATTGTTGGACATTAAACCACCAACACGCTTACGTAGAGTGCGAACTGAAGAAAATATCGCAGCTGTATCGGCCAGTGTTAATGATGACCACCAATTTTCGATTCGTCGCCGTTCGCACCAATTGGGTCTCTGTTACTCAAAAACGTGGAAATGCCAAAATTGGACTAAGCGGATGGACCACCTAAGACGCAGCCGCGGTCAACATTTAAATGAAATTATCTTCAAAAAGTAAATGTCATGGACCAATCTAACGTTTCAAATAAAGAACCGATGAGATTTTGCAAATTTTATGCGTTTTTTTTTTAAAAAAAGTTATCAAGCTCTTAAAAAATCACCCTTTATATATTTACGTCATCCAGTTGAAAAATTTATTTTATAAATCTCGCTAAAGAAAACAGGAAATCGCTTCATTATTCAAATTGTTCGATTATTAAAATTCAAGTATATGATTTTCTATGCATGTCCGTGGTCACTTCTAGTCTGTAAGAATGTGATTCAATGGATAACCGAGAATGGGAATGGCTCCCTTAGCATGTTAAGTCATTTGGAACAACATTAGACTGTTTTCAAATACATTTGAATTCAAACAAAAACTAATTACACTAGCTCTCCAGCAGAACATAATGACATTTTTACGAAAGACTTTTAACCAAGGCCAACACTATATGTATTATTAAGGTCATAGCTGGACAATATCAGTATATAATTCCGTTCTTTGACCTTGGTGGTCATTTCGACAATATTATCCCTATTTTACTAGCCAATATATAAATCATAATAACTGCCAAAAACAGAATCGAAAGTCGCAATTATGTCGCAGAGATTGCCACCCAACGTCAAGGACATGACAAGTAACATATGGCGGCTGTTGCTCGCAGACACTGAATATACACACTGTCGACAGTTATTATACAAAGCGCAAAGAACTCTGCAATGTTACAAGGAATCCTTTATTTGTCTGTTTGAACGAATCCAAGAAACACCCGACCAAAATTGTTAAATAAGAAAAGACCTAAAACAAAAACAAATTAACAGCAATTTATCCACGCAACGCGAAAAAGGTTATGAAAGACATAAAATTGAGCCTATGTTGAAAACAAAAAAATGTTTTGTCTCGACTAGACAAAGTTGTAAAGTCATTTATGTCGGCTATTTGTGGTTTCCGCCGGAATACTAAGTGCCAACCAGGCGATAAGGGCGTGCGGTATGATGATGTGGGAAAATGTTGACTTTTTCTTCTACTTCTTTTTGTGTAGGATGGAATGTAAGGCACAGAATACAGATATTTTATGGATGCCTTGAAGTTTTAGACCCTCTGTGAGAACTTCTCAAAAGTTTGAAGAAAATCAAGTCGATTCACCTTGCAAACCAACTATTCTTCAAAACATGGAATACCCCAAAATTTTGAAGTTTTTGCTAAATTTATATCTACAGCCCTATCGGAATACAGAAGAAGTGTATAAATGTTGACACCCAAAAAACATGCTGGCATAAGGTATCAATAACGCTTACAGGACAAACGTGAAAATTACAAAATGCAGTTACATGTGCTGATTGTCGAACTTTGTAATTGTAACTGATTTGATTATATAATAGTTTTTTTTTGTCCCATAATTTGACCAATTTCGGTTGTCATCTTCTGAAGATATTTAAAAGCTAAAAGGATAATCACGTGAAATTATTTTATCAAAGACCAAAAAGATTCTTCTTATTCAGTTTTATTTTCATACCACCCCCTAAATTATATACATCAATCGGTAGCTGTTACTTTGTTGTTTTGTCGGTTTATATTTTGTCTACGATGGAGTGTGTAAATTATGACACCTGGTGTTGTTTCGAGTCAATTTTTGTGTTCGGGGAGGATATTTCAGGATAGAATTTCTATTTTTATTTTTGGAACATTTATTTGTTTATCTTTGTTGATTTTGTTTCAGTAGCACAGTCGCAAAAAATATGATTTGTGGTAAATGATAAAGCGGTAGAGAAAAAAGAATCACTCATTTGAACTTCCGCAGTGCAGTAACTGCAAAACATTTACGGCCTTTAAAACAAACAAACTTAAAACACATCTCACTTTTATGACTTTTTTATAGAACTTCTGCTCTCGTAGTAATACCGAAGGGGGCACACAAATACAAGGCGTCAAAAACACTTGAGGAATCGTGGAGATTTCATAAAAACTTTTTTAACAACATTCACATCATGAATCATGATTTCAATCATAAATATGTATATATAATATATTCTATATTATAATTATTATTTCATATTTTGTAATTTAAATTTAAATTCTCATTATTATTATTGTTTTTGTATTTTTTAAATTTTCGATCATTTAAGTTGAAGCAATTCTTACAAGACATTTACAGATATTTTATTGAAATACACTTCAAAAATTTATGACACTCACCATCACATTTAATTTAATAATATAATATTATTGTTATTAGTATTTGAATTTTTTAAATTGAATTTTTATTATTATTTTATTTTTTTTTTTTTTTGTATATAAATTTTTATAATTAATTTTTGGAATTTAATTGTATGATCTTATTTTCGTTTAATATTTTTTAATATTTTATGGCACTTCACATTTAATTTTATCATAAATTTGAAATCAATTATTTGAATTTTTATTGATATTTTGCTTTTTGTAACTTACATTTTCGTTATTATTTTAAAATTTTATGATAATTTTTTCAATTTTCAATTTTTATTCGTTGTTCGATAACTTTTTTCTTAAGTTTAATCACTTCATACTGGACAGACAGAGATTTGATAAAAAACTCTTTTTCAATATTTTATGACAAAATTCATATTCAATTTAATTGCAAATATTAATTTATTTTACATTCTGTACTACTATTAAACAGATTATTTGTAAATTAATTTTTTATTATTATTTCGATTTTTTCTTGTAATTTAAATTTTAATTATTTTTTCACTTCTTGCAAGACGCATAAACACTTTAGTCACATAGATCGTATTAATTTATTTTTCAACTTTTTATGATCACATTCATATTCACATTTAATTTAATCATAAATATGCATTTAATTATTTGTAATACCATTCAAACTTTTGTAATTTAAATTTTCACTACTATTTTCATATTTTTTGTTATTTAATTTTTATTAATATTGTTTTAATGATTTTCTTCTTTTGTTAGAACAAATTCTTGTTTTCGTCTGATCCACGATGGCGACGTAAGGTAATTTCTGTTTATTTTTCCGTACCGCACGAGAACGCGTCGCCGCACGAACATTGTAAAACATAAACTAAACTAGTGGCATCGCATCGAACCACAACAAACCAGCCAATCATCCATGGCAAGAACACTATAATAAATGCAGATGATGGCAATGTTGTTTGACAAAAGCATGTTACGACGGCCATCGTAATGATGATTATATTGTATTATTCATGCTATGTATGCAATTACTCCAACTGAATTGAAAATAGCGAAAAGAACACTCGGTGGAGACGAAGGAAAGAGATTGGCATTTCACACTCCACCCGTTAAAACCTTAACCAACACCGCAATATCAAACATGTTGATACTATCTCAACGACAACATCACAGTCGTTAGTATATAGTAATATTTTACTTCTGTTAGGGCCTCTTCGACGACTTTAACATACAAATTTTCATCGTATCCCTTTAGTGTCACACCACACACATACTCCCATATTCACTGGTTGCAGTTTGCGCGATAGCTCTCTCTTAAAACCCCTCTGTAGTCACATTATTTGCAGCCACAAACCGGCTTTCGTGTATCCTATTAAAATGTGCATTTTGTTAGTTAGTCGCTCTTTGCTACGTGTTGTTTATTTAGGAGAGTGCAAGACTCCAATCTCTACATCCATACAATTTTGGTTTATTTTTTAGTTCTACTTTGACACCGGCGGAGTATTTTACAACACTCACCAATCAGTTCACCAATTGTTCTCTGTTGTTGTCGTAGTACTTTTCAGCACAAATGCTCATGATAGTGTGTGTAAACGTAACTGTCCTTCGTAGTGTTCCACTTCCATTTTGTTTCGCAGACGCTCTTGCTCTCCTTTGTTGGAGCAGCTGTTTTCTATTTTGGGGATGCTCAGTTTAGCAAGTGGACAACACATTTATTTTGCAGGCGTTTCTTTTCCTATATTCTTCCGATTTGTTTACTACTTTATTTTTAGTTTGTTTTGTATTTATGTTTCTCTAATAGTTTTTTTTTACGAAACAGAGTTACCCTAGCTGCAAAAAATATAACGAGATTATAAAGGGTGATTTTTTAAGAGCTTGATAACTTTTTTTAAAAAAAAAAACGCATAAAATTTGCAAAATCTCATCGGTTCTTTATTTGAAACGTTAGATTGGTCCATGACATTTACTTTTTGAAGATAATTTCATTTAAATGTTGACCGCGGCTGCGTCTTAGGTGGTCCATTCGGAAAGTCCAATTTTGGGCAACTTTTTCGAGCATTTCGGCCGGAATAGCCCGAATTTCTTCGGAAATGTTGTCTTCCAAAGCTGGAATAGTTGCTGGCTTATTTCTGTAGACTTTAGACTTGACGTAGCCCCACAAAAAATAGTCTAAAGGCGTCAAATCGCATGATCTTGGTGGCCAACTTACCGGTCCATTTCTTGAGATGAATTGTTCTCCGAAGTTTTCCCTCAAAATGGCCATAGAATCGCGAGCTGTGTGGCATGTAGCGCCATCTTGTTGAAACCACATGTCAACCAAGTTCAGTTCTTCCATTTTGGGCAAAAAAAAGTTGGATATCATCTCACGGTAGCGCTCACCATTCACAGTTACGTTACGATTCGCATCATCTTTGAAGAAGTACGGTCCAATGATGCCACCAGCCCATAAACCGCACCAAACTGTGACTTTTTCTGGATGCATTGGTAGCTCTGGCTGATATTCACTCCAAAATCGACAATTCTGCCTATTTACGTACCCATTGAGCCAAAAATGAGCTTCGTCGCTGAACACAATTTCTTTCTTTCTGAACTTTCTTAACAGAGCACGCATTTTGATAATAAAATTCAATGATTTGCAAGCGTTGCTCGTTAGTAAGTCTATTCATGATGAAATGTCAAAGCATACTGAGCATCTTTCTCTTTGACACCATGTCTGAAATCCCACGTGATCTGTCAAATACTAATGCATGAAAATCCTAACCTCAAAAAAATCACTCTTTATTTAGAATTTACAGACTGGTTGACAAAAATGAAAGTTAAATCCTACAGAGCTTTTTAATACTTCGTATATAATATTTGGACAATCTTTCCTTGTCAAAAATCACCCACAAACATTTAACTTACAATCAATGAATGCACACATGACCCTGATGGTCCAACACAAAAATGAAAAATGAATCCAAAATGCTGCATTGACCACAGCAATACGTTAATTTGAGGTGAGGCATCGTTTTTTCTTGTTGCATTTTCCCTTTTTCAAGGAAATTTTTAATTTTAAGAAAACTTAAATTGGCGATTTTTTTTTATTTATAGAGTAAAAAATTTCAGTGTTACCGACCTTCGGAAGCTACGTACAGTAGACGTTGATTCAATTGTCTCCTCGTGGCTATGTCCAAAGACCCAGAGTAAGATGTCTTGCGTTTTATTTTATTTATTATTAATAATTAAAATTAATTAAATAAATAATTTCACATTTAATGGAGGGGCATAATCAAAAATTACCCCATGAATTAGAATTCTTGGACTGGCACGGGGGCCATAGTCCTGCAATGCCTTATTGGGCTATTTTAAAGCAAATAAATACTGCATGAAGATCATTGGAACAGCGAGCTAGAATATGAGATTCTGTATGGCTTCACTTCAAAGACATTATATTTAAAAAATACAAATAATTGTTCAAACTAAAATCGAAGAGTGGTAATACTACAAAGTGAGACAATTTTACTTTTTATTGGACTTGCAAAAGGCCTCATACTCCTGCAGCTAGAGATCATGTAAAGAAAAACTGTGTACACTGTTTTTATTCAAAAAAAAATATTTAAATATTTCTAACCATCAGTTTATGTAAATATGGATATCAAATGGATGAGAACAATCTCTTGAAATTAAACAAATTGTTCTAACTTTTTTAAATAATGTCCTTTGAATCCTTTTATATTCTTTTTCTCATTTCTACAGATTGTCCTCCTTAATTTGATATTGGAATAACCACCAGTTTATGAAATATAGTAGAACTATTTCACTAAATTTTTAGATATTTTTATATCCTTAAAACTTTAAAGTCCTGTAAAAAGTAGAAAAGATCACCAAACGTACATAGTTTTTCTACACATGATCTACAGTTTCTTGTTTGTTATAAATATGCAGCGTTCATTCATCTTCAAACTTCTAAATCAATTTCATAACCCCCTTTCACTTCAGTACGTCAATGTCCCCAGAACATTTATTGTTATAATGATGATTTGAACCCACCATAAACTATGGAGTGTTTCCGTTACAAACACCTTTTCACACTTAAAGGGCGATAAATACAACCACAATTAAATAAATTAAATATGGTTGTGTTAACATCATTTTAAATAACTGAATTAAACATAAATAATTGAGACGGTGCACCTTGTTCAAGTAGGTGTACAACAAGAACCTGGACTCCGATGAAGGCAACTCCATTTTATGCTGGTTTTATTCTTCAAGTGCCATTACATGTATAAACCCCCATACATTTTCACAGAAAACGCACATTTATGCAAATTTGCAGACTCGTACGACCATGTCCTTCATTGTCACCCCCCTACTCGGCAAAGCCATCATTCAAGTCAGATGTACGCAAACACGCACGCATTCATACCCAGTCGCATGTTCAATGCTGAGGCGTTCCGCATTATGGACTGAAGGGAAAAATGAATGCTCAAAGTTTAGACGGACTTTAACAGTCAGCAATTTTATGGACGAGCTTATTTTCTCAGTCCTGTAAAGCAATGAAGAATGGTGATATATTTATTAGATTAGATTTGTGGTTAGTATGGATACTTTCCAAAAATTGTATTGCAGTTCACGTTTTTATTACACCATATTATATTAAAGTAACGGTATTATAATATACATTTTATATTTGCAACAATAGTGACATATATTTGTTACTTGAGAAAAATTTTATTTGTTTGGATAAAGTTAAGTTTTTTCTGCATTCTTTTGATGCGGGCTGCCTTGTTCCGTCCCAATTACAGGCGGGGACAGTGTAATAGCACTGTTGTGCACAATAAAAACAATTCTATTTCAATATCAATCATGTTTACGCACAGTAAGTGGCATGAAAAATGGGATATAATTATGGTATTACTAAATAGCTTAATCGATATTGTTGGAATTCCGCACAGACATTTCTGAGGTGTTGCCCACATATAAAAAAGACTGCACTGTGGATGTCTAAAGTGAAGTGTTTCGGCAAAAAATATTTACGGTGTAATTTTTTAATTAGAATTTTTATAACATCGAATTTTGTATTATAACAAATATTAAAAAAAACTTCTTTGCTTTCGATATATTAGGGTTCACGCTAATATTTAGTTTATCGTTAAAAGTTCATCTTTACATGAGCAAAAATATGGCTTGTGGAGCAACTTTAGATTCACACTTAGGATAATTTCACCAAGGAAATCACTTGTGACGACTTACAAAAACCAGAAATTACATAAAATAATTCTCATTCAGGCTGAAAATACAAAAGGTTGAAAAATAGTTCTTTATTTTCTTCTCAAGTGCGAAAACAATCAGGAAAACTCAAAAACATTGAATGACGAAATAATTAATTTTAAAGAAAAACACTTATATTCTGCAACAATAGTGACATGTTGGGAGAATCTGTAGGCTACGTTTTTACAAATGTATTGTGGATGGGTTGAGCTTGGCAAAAGTATTTTTGAGAGGTAACTTGATTAAAATTGATACAGAGAAATAGTTTTAACTTAATAGGAAATAGATTGTTAATTATATAAACGGCGAAATAGCTTCGGTTAGGTTAAGTTCTATTGACAGCCGAAATGGAATCATTTGACTCACTTAGACCAGGTTCTTTATCATACCATGGACTTTTCCCTCCAACGTTAGCGATTTTTTGAAAGGAACTAATAATAATCATAATTACCTTTACTATGGTAAAAACTATTAACATACGCAACGAAAATTTGTTTTATAGGCTTAAATTAATACTGAAACTTATACCTGTCACTGTTAAAAACTAACCACAGGCTTTCGTGAGATCCTGAAAGTCATAATTGCATTTATTTCATTGTTTTAAGAACGAAGCCGAGCCAGGAGCTACAAATGTCGACTGATTCGTCAGGACTGCTGTAATAACAGGTATTTATGTATTTACATGGTCGGATCGTTCTTGGAGCACAGAAAAGACGAAAAAGCTGCTGTAAACCTTCGGAAACGAATATAGAATTGATTAATAATGCTCTTCAAAGTTCCTCACAAATAAAGCTTAAAGCTTTTTAAAACACCCTACAATCGTGTTGTTCCCCACTAGTTTTTTACGTTAATTTTTCCATTTTTTTTAATTAATAGACCTTTTAAAGCACTTTAAATATAAATTTGTATTGTATTGTAATTGTTCATAGTGGCAACTGAAACCCTTTTTCGTATTCTAAGAGAGTATATTAATAAATAACTGCAGTCAATAACATTCGAATTAAGGCATAAATTATGAACATGAAAAGGAAATTTAGGTCGCAGTGCTGACTTTTGTAAAAAGTGTTTGAAAAAGGCGACTTGAAAAATATCTTTTTTATTTATTTAACTACTTTCACCAAAATGAAGTCAACCGATATTTATCACTTAAGCGCCATTTGAAGATTAATCGCTACTTCTGTTTATTTTCATGAGGCCTTTTAATAAATTGTGCCCAAGAAATATGATTTATAACTTTTAAAAACCACAAAAAATTGTCTAAGATAATAATACAAATTTATATTTAAATTTTATATTCAAAGAAATATAGAAAAATAAAAAAAACACTGCGAAAAACTTGATGCCTCCATCCAGCGACCAAATATTTTGTAAATTATCATTGAACAATTCAAATTTTTTTACTGGGTTGTGAAAACATAAATTTTTTGACAGCCAACCTAATGTACACATCCATATGCGTGCGTCTTTGTGTTGTTAGCAGGAGTCCAGCGTGGATACTAGCTGCGCACAATGGCATTTAACCATAGTGTGCCAGTGAAGAGGTCGTCGTGCGTGTGCAATTGTCGCTCACATCAAGATAAAATGCATTCCAGACTTTCTCTAATAGACCTTAAAATTGCATTACATAATGACAGTGGTTACTAAAACAACAAAAACAAGCAAATCAGAAAGACTGCATAATAGTTTCTGTTATGTTCAAAGTTGTAAAGACTGAAGTTCGGTTTTTGTGAACCGAAAATTTCGTAAACATTTGAAGAAATACGGTGTAAAATTTGACAACTTTGTTTTCGAACAACAAACTGAACACAAATTTGACTTCAATATAAATAAATACTTAGCATTTCAAACAGGATTTCTCTAAAAATTACGCTAATTAAGATAATGTTTCAAGGAAGTGCAGTTAATACAACCTTCGCATAGATAGGATCTACGGTTTAATTGTCCTCAGGCATCTGAGAGGCTGGGAATTCAGATGAAATTGCATTTCATTTCATATGAATTCGTTGCTATTTGAGTGACAAGAATGCAGGAACGCATTTCAGACAAACAAACAACGCACTTTAACAATAATGGCCGAGATCGTTTTCTGAGGTTGGCATTTAAGCCAATAATGGATAGCAATGGATTGGGTGTCGCAATGAAGCAACGAGCGGATATGAGTGGTGGTGAAGGCTACGGCAAATTTCTTATCCACATAAACTTGGATGGAATTTGTACGTGTATGGAATAGTAATCGGTGGTAATGAAAAGTGAATGCGATTAAATTAAAAAGGTCTCAACAAATTAGAGTTTTCTTAATTTTCACATTGATGTTCGCACTTATTTTGTTTGTAAATAACCGGAAAATGGCGGTATTTTAGAAGGGTTTTTCTGTGCTGTAAATTTTTTTATAATATGTTTTAAGTGTGAGGTGCAATTTGGTTTCGGATTGTGTTTTTGATCGGATCTCAAGAGAACCGCATATATATTGCCGACTTTGTTTTAATAAGAAAACATGTGTGCAAAATGTAATCCACATTGTCTGCAGAAATTAAAAATAATAAAATTATTGGTTTTCACAAAAACAATTTTTAGAACATTTGAAAAAAATATGTGAACGTTCGTTTTCGTAATCGCTGAAGTAACATTCATTACACCCCTAGTATTAAGGGGTTGTCAGCGATTATGCAGTAGGCTGCGTCACGAAAATAAATTGCAGCGGTCACCCCCCAGAAATGAAGATTGGATTGTTTAATGATGATCTGCCAAATATTTCGTCACTGGGCCAAGCCATCTATGAGCTAAACGCTCCTGAAAACACCTCTAAAAATCATGTTTTCCCGTGTATTTTTATGATGCATTTTTGCCCAATTTTTTTCTGAATTAATAGACCATTGAGAGTATTTTAAATAATAATTTTTATTCTTGTCTTAGAATAACTCATTGGTAGTATTATTGGACGTTTATATTGATTTTTTGTGGTTTTCAAGGTGACAGCTAAAAACTCATATTTCTTGGAAAAATTTTGTAAAAGTTGATATGAAAAATAAATAGAAGGAATTAATACCGAATACTCGAATGAAGCCCAAAAGATGAATATCGGACGAAAAATTACGTTACTGACTCCTTGTTTGTAAAATAATTTAATACAGGAGATGGATTTTCAGAGCAAAAAATTCAAACTCTTCTTACAAAAATGAGCGCAGCGGCGTCAATCAAATTCCGATGTTCATCATTTAGGCATTATTATTTATTTTTTATAAAATACTAACACCAAATACAGAAATTTGTCCATCTATCACTGTGAAAATCAACAAAAATTACTATAAACGTCCAATAATTCGACCAATAAGTTACTCTAAGACAATAATCAAAATTTTTATTTAAAGTGCCTTTTATTTAAATTGCCTATTATTTCAGAAAAAAAATTGGGAAAAAATATAACATAAAAAAATTACACCGGAAAACATGATTTTTAGGGTTATTTTCAGTAGCATTTAGCTCACAGATGTCTTGATCTAGGAACGTAATATTTTGCAAATCCTCATTAAACAATCCAGACTTTATTTTCGTGGGGGTTACTGGAACTTGTTTTTCCATTTGTATGGACGGCGACCCAGCCTATTGTGCAGTAATGCGTATGAATAACAATTTGCATTACGAATACGCAACAATGTACAATATGCTTGGCTAAACACTCACGAATCGTGGTTACACTTTATTATACCCTACACCACTTCGTGGACTAGGGTATTATAAGTTATTTTTCCGCCAAATGTTTGTAACACCAAAAAATAATTGAGCTTGACCCTCCTTTAAGTATACCGATCGGCTTAGAATCACCAGCTGAGTCGATTTAACGATGTCTGTCTGTCCGTCCGTCTGCTGTCCATCTAAGCTTGTTCGCACTCTACAGGTCGCAGTTGTGGTCCGACTGTCATGAAATTTGGCAGAAGTTACTTTTTGGCCAAGGACGATTAGTATTGAATTTGGAGAAAATCGGTTAAGATTTAGATATAGCCTCCAACAAATATCCCTATAAGTTACACTTTTACTGCTCTAGAATACACATTTTACATGGGATCATGACCAAATTTTATACAAATGTACCTCCGATTTACAATATTACTGCTCTAAAATGCACATTTTACATCGAATCTTGATCAAATTTTCCACACAATGTTACATTTATGCTAAAAACACGTATTTTCAATGTCAGCTATATAGGTCAATGTTTTGGTATAGCCCCCTTACAAATGGGCCCCCAGTTTACACTATTATCGCTCTAGAATCCACATCTTACATTGATACAATTTTGCAGATCATGTTATATTTCAATAAAGACTATCTACTAAAGTGTTCTATAAAGGCCCACTTTTTAATGTAGCGCCCTTACAAATGGTCCCCCATTTTAATTATTACCTCGCTAGGACCCACATTTTACTGCGGAAGTTTTTCAAATTTTGCAGATTATATTATATTTCGACTAAGAATACATACTAAGAAAGTCAAATATATGGGTCCATATTTTGGTATAATAATATAATTTGGTATATATATATATATAAATTGGGCCCCCATTCTACTTTAATACAGCTCTAGATCCCATATCGTGCATTGGATCTCGATACAATTTTGCATATCATGTCATATTTCAACTAAGAATATCTACTTTGAAAGTGATCTCTATGGAACCACTTTTTAATGCAGAGCTCTTACAAATGGCCCCATTTTAATTTTTACCCCTCAAGGACGCAATTTTTACATCGGATTTTTTTTTCAAATTTTGCAGATTATTTTATATTATAATTAAGAATACATACTACGAAAGTCAAATATATGTGTCCATACTTTGGAATAACCCAAGTGGGGCCCACACTCTACTCTATTACTCCATGTTGTTATAGGCCCCCTTTCAAATATCGGTCTGCTTCATCCTATTACTACTGTATAACTTGTATTTGTCGGCCGGAAAATTGGATCAATTATCATATTATTTACCATATTATTTAATGTATATTTTATATGAAATACATAAAATTGCTCCTATGAAACACCTGGGTTTAGTAATAAAAGCGAGGTATATACTCAGGGAGTGCTGTAGGGTATTATATAGTCGGTCCCGCCCGACTTTAGCCTTTCCTTACTTGTTGTCAATGGAAAAGATGAAGTTTGTAATATCATTGGTTTCATTTGCAGCATTCTTGAACAGAATTTGTTTCACTGCGCGCATATTGCGCAGTGAAAATTTAAATCTATTATTACCCAGAGCTTAGAGTGCCATCAAATAATAGTCGTATCTTCGATTAAATGACTGTTAGTGGTACAAAAGTCACAGTTAACTAATATGCAACCCTTCTTAACTCATTATAAAAATATCGTTTTGAGCTCCACGTCTATAGACGGATTAAAGACGCATTTTAAGAGGCACATACTCGCAATCATTGGTCACAATCTAAGCACACATTTTTGTGTGTCTCGTCTAGCTGTCCGTCTGCCCGCCGACAGGGACGTTGTTGGTGTCAGACAGCGTGTCAATCAATTTTAATTTGATATTTTATTATTTATTAATTGCTTATCTAAGCCTGTGTGAATGTGAGCATATTTCTGTGTATATTGGCGAAGTGCTATTTGCAAAATCATTTAAATATTTTTCCAGCACGTTTACCTTTCATTCGCTTTGCTGTTCAATCCCACCTTCTGTTTAATTTACATTCGAGTATTTTCATGTAAATTCTTGCTGCAGCTGAAAAGTTTCACTCAACTTGGTTTGTTCTGTCAATTACCGTAACTCTCTGTTTGTTTTTTTAATCGTGCGAATAATTTAATTGGATTGATTTGATTTCAATATTTTTTGTTTCTGTAGATTTTTTAGATCACGTTTTCAACTCGAATCGAATGTGTCTGCAAAGATAAAAGAATAAAGGGGATTTGATGAATATTTTTATTACATATATTTTCTTTTTCTTTTTTTAATCTAATTCTCTGAATTTATTTTTCAGCAACAAAAAATTATTAAATCGAATATCAGATAGATTTCAACAAAAAACACCTTTCAACACAGAAAAGAAAGAATTCGTCAATATTCTAAAGAAATCAACACATTTTTTAAGAAAAATGTTTAAACGATAAAAATATTTAATAATAAAATAAAAATAAAATATTTTTTAATAATTAAAAATAAATAAATATTTAAATGTATTTTTTATCCCACATAGTTGTCTTTCTAGACAAAATGGTGTAACTACATCCAACGAAAATTAAAACAATTAATATTTTCCATACTTTTTTCGATTCTAACAAGCAAAGGACAATATATTGTGGTTCATTAAGTACCGAACGACTTTCCTATTTTCTAGTTTCAAACCTATGACAACCACAAATCGCTGATTAAGTATCTATCTCATGTTCTCATTTCGTAGCGAACTTCATGAAGTCTATCAAAAGTGTTTTTTTGGTTTGGGACCACTCGTTTTATTATTATTAATTAATATTATTAAGCTAATATTTGTATTTGAAGAACATCAAAGCGCAAAGCATTAGATAACCATTACAAAAAAATAAAAGGAGTCCAAATCAACATTTTTATATAATATGCCTCCCCGCCTATGTGTGTGGATAAGGAAGTTGACCAACAAGCAAAGAATCCCAAACAACTAACAATTAATAACAAATATTTACTTAGTGCTACTCCGACAAAATTGAATGTGATACTTCGGGGAAATTCACAATATATGTTCATTAAATGAAACTTCTATTTTGTAATGCCGAAAATTTTAAGCTTAAATTAATATTTATTCATATTTTCTATACGAATTAATACGAATATATCCTTTTTGGCCAGCCTTTGCAAATTTGAAATCTCACTGAATAAATGTGTTATATTGGACTGGAGGAAGCACGCACTCCCCGTATGTTACGAACTTCCCAATATACACTAAGGAACCGTATTTGTCCGAACTCTGGCCTTATTCAACCAAACACTCACATTCATATCCACACCCTTTGATATTGACTTAATATCATTTGCTCACATAACGCTCACTGGGAACACAATAAAGGCACACACTGTAACAAGCAGTATGGTGTGGATTCGAATGAAGTGTGCGGAGTAGTTGTTGGTGCAAACATCATTTCATTCATTGGCCAACAAATGAAAGCACTTTACCCGTATTATCCAGGAAAGCAAAAATCTGATTTCACACATAATCATTAATCTTAAGGAAACCATCATAAAATGGTCAGTAAACTTGTGGATGGCTAACTAACTACAGCACTGGAAAGGTAAAGAGCAGACATGTGATCAAGGTGTGTCTGTATGTTGCGTATAAAACGCGACCGATTCCCCTGAAAATTGTCTGCATCTAACTTCTGGACAGAGGATGGTTCCTGGATATACTAGGTCATGATAGAACAAAGGGAGGTAACACCCCCCCCCCCCCCCCCCACACACACAAAAAATATTTTAAAACTATCAAAAATTACTCATTTTATATTCCAAAGCATTCCAAAGCATCCAAATCATAATGTTATAAAGCATGTTGTAGAGAGTTATTGGCAATTCCTTTGGGTGTTACGAGAAATTATAAATTTTCTGTCTGAAGAATTAGAGTCCGAGAGTGCTAATCATAAATAATTACTTTTTCGAATTGCGGGAATCAAAGTTTATTGAAAGGATCTAAAGTGATTCCGAAACAAAGTATTTGGTGGTAATTAAAATAATGAATTGTGATTTATTTCATGGGTGAACGACTTGATCCTTATGTCGTTCGGATATGTAGCACCATCCAGGGTTTATTATAGTACAGAAAATGGGATCATGATGTTGTACCTTTAACAACTGACTTATGAAATTTTATTTTTGATACACTTTATTTCTTTGAATCCCGAATAAATTATTTAATATAAAATTAAATTCAGCATTTACATTGTCGGTTGTTCGATTAAATGTTTCACGGTTAGCTAACATATAAACACTTAACAAACGAATGTCTGAAAAAGTTTGCCATGGCTGAATTATTTTTAAAAAATAACTTGAACCGAAGAACAAGCTTCAAAGTAACACAAATAAGCAAACGAAGCACTCAGACACCCTTTTACCATAACGAAATCAAAACAGTAAAACATTGAATTATGGAATTGGAAAATTACAAAGGATTTGTGCAAAATTTGCAGCAGCAACAAAAAGGTAATAACCTGAAAAACTTACACTTGAGCAATGGGTTTGTACAGTTGTTTTTGAAATACGGCGCTAGGTGATGGTCTCCCAGAGAAATCATAAAAAAAGAAAGCAGTAATTCAATTAGTTGCAAAATCTATGGAAACAAACATGTTAAAGGAACACGCCGACCGTTTGTGTACTTCTCTTGCCTTCACCATCGAGTCAACCGGACAAGGAGAAAAGAGAAGTACAACGGATTGAATGCGACGATGCACAGTGGTTCAGAATCAAAATCCATCGGCCAAAATGCAATAACTTTTGTTCTAGTAGACTTTTTTGAATTCTGTAAATAAATTAGACAAGGACCCAAGGATTATTTTGAGATAACATTAAAAATCGGGAAAACGGATATATTTTAGTAATCGGCCCAAAGATGACTATTTTTTGTATCTTTCGATTTTAAAGAAAATTAAATTTTTTATTTTTTGTTTTTATGTTTTTTTTAGCATATTTTTATGTATTTGTTCATAATGCGATTTTTTTCTATTACAGATTTTCACGTTTTTTAGATTTTGAAAATTTAAAAAACGTAATTTCTTTTTTTGACTTTGTCGAACTGTTTCTCACTCATTTTTTATAAGAAATTGTGGTTCCTTTGCTTTATTATGACGTCAAAACTATATATATAAACCAAATATAGTTTGGTTGTAATGAATATGTCTGACTTTGGACCAACACAACTTTTTTCCTTCAAAAGCCTTTAGCGAAATATATACATATTTGGAAAGGTTGAAGGGTTCCCCGTTTAAACTTAACTTTTGCCTGCACGAAATTACACCCTTGAACAATAGGACACATTTAGTGTAAAAAGTCAGATTTTTTAGTTCCAAAACGCAATTTAGTAATTTTCGTCTCATTAACTTCTGAAAAGTAGGTACGCAGATAAAAATATGAGTAAATTTCCTGTTTCATCATGCTAAATTTTATAGCAATGGGAGTTCATTTGCCGGAAATATGGTAGGTGCCATCCAGTGATGCCAACTCCAAGGAACCAAACCGCGTAAAAATCTTTTGAAAACGGACTAAAAAGGGCAAAATTTTAAATTTAAATTTTTTTGTGTGTGGAATCAATAAAAATATTATTTCAATTACCAAACAATGTGAAATTATAACAAGTTTGTTAGTTGAAAGTGCTAAACCAAAAAGGGCTAAAGGGCTAATGATTTAAATTTTGGGACCCATACATTTTAGAGTTTTCACATCTAGTAAACTATCCAAAATTAAAGACTACCCCACGGTAAAAAATTCTCAGTAAAAAATTTATCCTATTTCACACTTATTTAAACCGTTTTAAAAAGTTTTCCAGATTTAGGGTATATCGTGTTATCAAATTCCACCATATCGCCGTTTATAACATTTTGCTTCTAAACTCAGGCTAAAATAAGACTGAAATAGGATAAATGTTGCTGTAAAATCAAAAATTGTAGAAAGAGTCTTCAGAAAAACCCGCGTAACTTTTTATCATATAGATAATGCTAGGATTCTTTTTGGCATATGATTGCTGGCTAAATAGGGAATATTTGTGACAGAATTGTTTCAGAAACCCAGACAGAGAAATAAATGCAATTACAACCGCGAATTTTGGATTTTTGCAACAATCGCAGCTTTTTTCGTAACTTACGACATATATGTTACAATCGACATTGGTACTTAATACACATGCAAAACATCTGCCGGATCCGTTGGATAGATCGCGAGAAAATTACAAAACAAAAAAAGTCATGCATAAAAAATCATTTTAGACATATCGCCCGCGAAAATGAAAATTTTGCAAAAACATTCAATTTGTATTTTTTGTTTACCGTGCTCTACCGAAATACCCAATTTTTTTTGTCGAAAAAGATCGATCTTCCAAAAAAACATGGCGTGTAATTTTGCTATTTAAGCGGGAAGATCATTATTTACAACTTTGGTGTCAATGGTGACCCCCACTGAATTTTTCCGGCAAATTTTTCCGTAGAACATTTTAATCCATAAATGTCCTTTTTTAACGGATTTTTTTTGATTTCCTCGAAAAAAGGGTCAAATTGACCCATACACAGAGCTCTAGATCCTCTGCTTATGGGTCAATTTGACCCTTTTTGGTTAAGATCTTCCACAAAAATGATCCGCATAAAATTCCACTGTATAGTTCTGACAACAAAAATTCGCTCAGACATTAACTCCATCCCTTCGACCAAAAAATGAAAACTTTGCCCCGCGATAAAAAGAAACTCAGACCAGCTGGACTATAAGTTTATTCTACAAAAATGATCTACTCAACTTGCCCTTTCAGAATTATAGGATCTCTACTCTGTTCCAAAAATGCTGTTGGACAGTGTAATTAATTGGACTGAATTAACTCGTAACTCCATTTCCAAAAATTATGTTTATGCATTATAACACTCGTGGTAGGAATAGTTGAAGTATTAGCGACAAAATATTGATTTGTCGAAGGACACAGTTGAAGAATCAACATTTTTAAATTACATTCATAAGGACAAGAGAAGTTCCATCCCCCAAAGTACATCTGTCAATGTGAAGAGCATGTTGAAGCTGCATCTGAACTGTTTAAGCCATACTATTGATGAATAAAAACGCAGACCTCGCATTTGAAATTCTTTAACTTCAAAATGAGTCCTTAAGGCCAACATAGTCCTCAGAACCCCTGTTCCGCAAAAGATGGATCTAAATCTCTAAATTTAAGATTCTGATTCGTTGTGTCCGTTCCCCAAAAGCATCTTCGTTTATTTGAGATACGGGGAATTATTCGAAGCAGAATGTATACGGCAAAACAATTGGTTTGAAACCACTGCATCATAGGATTCAAATAAATTTTATAAAATGAAATCTTTTCAGTACTTCGTCGTATTACCAATTTATCTGAAGTTATATTACAACTTAATTTAAAAAGTTTTTTATTTGTTCTTTTGCTTCAGCTAAAACGTTTACAGACAAAAAAAATAAAAAAGGATATTATCTCTTTGTTGTTTAATTTGCTTCTTGTCCAATATTGGTGCACCCAGTGCACTGCGATAGAACTTAATCTCGAAGGATAATGCGGTCAATGCAATCTGCATAAAATATAATATTTAAGATAACGCTATTTCCCGTTTCTTACACACAGAGAGTGAACTCGGAAAATGATCACACTACATTCACATCTTTAATGGAAGGCAAAAAAAGAATAATTTACAATTAAAAATGCCAGAAGATGGGGAAAAGTAAATGGAGAAACAAGTTCTCGTTAATGTTTCCTGTGGCAAGGATTTCCTTGGCATCGCGTATCTATGTGGCTGGTTCGAACAAGGATTGGAAGAGAAATACATTCATTGTACAAGAACGGTGGTTTTATAATTTTTAATTTAAATGTTATCCCCAAAATCTCCCCTTTGCTGTCCGCATATTTTCATTAATTTAGTGCAACACCAATTTATCTAGTGTTGCAGACCTTTTGGTGCACACTATACATGACAATTTCTTTAAAGTAGACAACAGAATCAGAGCTTCAACTACAACAAATTATATGAGAATTAAATCGCCATATTTTAATACAATTGTTTATGGTAATAAATATTTTCACAATTGCTTTAAAATTATTGATAAATAAAAACAATTGTGAATACGAATCGTCCAACCCATTTCTGACAAAATATGGTCAATAACATAGTTTGTCAAGGTAATAATGTTGGCGAGGTAATAATGTGAACCTTTAAAATCAAATGCTGGTTTGAATGATAGTGGTCTAAGTCAAAAATAAATAAAAATGGGATATGCCAATTTTTTTCTTTAGTTTGATCAGATCTCTAATTAAAAAACTTTTATTTTTGACATTTATAAAAAATGTACCCTTACAATGACATTTCTCATTTTATGCACACCAAAATTGTCTTTAGTGTTAGTTTGAAAGTGGTCTAAGTCACAATATATCCACTAATATTGATGTGTGGCGATGCAAACAAATATTTTTAATTTATAATGTCCATTTTAGGTGATTCATATAATTTGAATAACATATAAAATGCAATTATTTGAAAAGTAAAAAAAAATCAATATAAATTTTCTAAAAGAATTATCTGTAAATATACATATATTTTTATTTTTTTTTAATAAAATATTTTGTGTTTTCTTTCATTTTTGGTAAGGATATATTACTTTTGCGAAAAAAATTCAAAATTTAAAATTTTTAAATTTGAGAAGAATATTTCATTTTAGTCTAAATAAATACATCTTCTGAAAATAGTGGTTCCCTTAGAGGTACCAACGTTGTCCATTTTTTATAAAAGTTCGGATATAGGATATTCTAAGAAAAAAATGTTGTGCTTCGGTGGAAAAATATTTTTCAATTTACTCAAACATAAACCATTGCATATCTCAGAACGGATAAAGTGTGACTTAGACCACTATCATTCTAACTGGCACATCTTAAAGCATTGTTAGTTAGAAATGATTCATGAATGTAGAAACTTGTGAAGTATATATTAATAGTATAGGGTACTGAAAATATCTCCATAAATCTTAATATTTACAATATACAAGTAAACTATAAGAAATTGTCGACCTTGAAATTTGGAACGGACAGTCTTTGTACAGCGTACACCCGGTGTACTGGTTTACAAAAGGCTGTCAACGATGCAAATTAATGTAGAGACATATAAAGTCGACCATTGTCGACTTTTTATCTTATATTTGTTTTTCGTATATTCTTTCCTACCTCATTCACTTTCACCCCTTTCCCCATTCACTTTTCGTCCTTTTGCGAAAGAGCTCTAGGGGCGGAGGTGTAGTTGCTTTTTGGATTTGCAAATGGAATTTCCCCTCCGATGGTTTCGTTGATTATGACAATAAAATGTGGTGTTGTTTTACTCTGTGCCTACACCATTTAGAATCACACATACACTCATACTCCCCCACTTATTGTCATACTATCTTACTACACACACAGACATCTTCCTCGCTTGCCTTCGATGATGACGCCAGTGTGGCACTGTTGCTTTTTGCATTGTCACTCTTACTTCCGGTGTACGTTCTGCTACTTAGGCTGCTTTTCTTGCTACGCTTCTGCCGTTTTTTGTGTGTGAGTTCTTGTTGCACTTTTTGTCATTGTTTATTTTCAACTTATATGAACTTTCATGCTCCTCCGTACCGGAATGAAAACATAACATTATAATTTGCATGATGTCACCACTAACATTGCTACCAACCCTGCCAGTTCTTCCAACTATTAAAGAACATCGGGTTCTAATTTGAAGTAGGCAATTCACTGGGGTTATATGAAACAACGCTTCCATATGAAGGGCACGTAATAAAATGCTTCCTGGCCTCTCCCATTTAACTATTGTTTGTGTTGTATACTTTTGCTCTTTAATGTCAGTATAATTGTTGTTGTTTAACTTCCTCCTCCCTAACAATTATTTTTTCCAAACATTAACAAGAGCGGAATCCTGATTCCCTATTCCATTTCAGATTTTTTTTGCATTTCAACCCTTTTGTTTGGTGGTTGTTGCTCTTGTTCATTTAGCGTTTTCATAATTATTTCTGTTTACTTCACTAACTAGCTTACACCATAATTAGAGTCTTATTTTGATTTGTTTTTATTTCTTTCGACTTTTATCGAAAAGTGTATAAAAGTTAACAATATTTAATTGTCAACAGTGGGATTTCAATTATAAATGAGCAGCGAAGAAAATGTCCTTCTTCACTCTTTAGATATTTTAATGTTAAGGAATATATTAAAATTTCAGCGAAATTCAATCTCACACTAACAACAGGATATGTCCATAAAACCTACATCACACCATAGTCAATTCGCCAAAGAGCCACCATCGATAGAATTCTTTAAGTTTAAAGGTGTCTGGCGCAAATATTTGTTACAGCTGGTGATGACCAACAAACGACAGAAGTATACCAATTACAACGGAAGTGCCTACAATTAAGGGATGTAAGTACTCAGAAAAAGAAATTAAACGGGAGCCCAGATGAAAGAGGCAATGATAAATGATTCCTCAGATAAACTGAAACGTGGACTTCGTTGCAAAAAGAGATGTGTCACTACAACTGACAAGAATTGTCTTAAAGGAGAAAATCTTGCAATTTTTAATGAAACCGATCCAATAAACAGATATAGCCCCCGATGTAATTTCTTACCACTCTAGAATACATATATTACATCTAGTTTTGGTCAAATGTGGTACAACCGCTATATTTTTCCTAAGAAGATTTGAAGTAAAAGTGGATCATGTTTCGATATAGCCCCTCAAGATTTGAGATTTCCAATTGCAATATTTCTGTTGACTTATTTGAATAGATTTTGTCGAAATTTGACATAATACGTTGTACTTCATGTACAGAAATCTGGAGTAAAAGTAGGTATCATTTGTCTGTGTTATAGCTCCATTCCAAATGTCTTGGTGCATAAATAACCGAGATTAAAATTGGGTCCAGAGAAGCACACCAAGTTGGAATACATATATATTTGATATTAAATTTTCATTGATTTTGTAAACATATAGATTTTTAATGAACACTTTGATACAGGAGAGTAGTGAGTGGAAGTATCAAATAATAGGCTTCTTCCGAATATCGGCTTTACTTACTTGTTTATTTGATTATCTGAAGCGTGATGTGTTTTATAATTCTATTATTTTCGCTTGTTGAATACAGACGAAGTGGTGTTGAAGTTTTAGTTTTAGTTGGACTTGACTTTTTCGTTAATGCATAGGGATTAAATAGGATTTAAAGTATTTTTATATTATGTGTCATTTATCTCTAAGGCTCTCACACTTTTGCGCCGATTTCTATTACGAAAATATACCCTAAAATTTATTTTTTTAAGTATAATTCCTTAAACCTATCTTCATGCACAGCAGTGGAACTCTGAAGTCTCAAACTATCACCTCTTCAAATTCAAACGAATTGAGTGGAAGAATGTACTTCCATGATGAAACCATGCAAATGTAATCCCAATAAAAAGTGCAACCATAAAATGTTCGTTCACTTTTGTCCTTTTTTCATTAACATACATGTACTTCACGTCACTGTTTGATAGTTTTTGTCGTACACATTTCAAAGATGCACTGGCAAAGTACGGTGAACATCATAACTAAGATGTAAAACGCAAAAACATCACACTGCCAAAGAAGCATTGCCTTAAAAAGAAAATTGGGAGTTTACAAGTACTCAGTACCCCAGCGATGTCGTTCCACGCTTCGCTGGGCTTCTTCTTCCTCAACTCCTAAATGTCGTGTACTGATGATGAGGCTAAGAGCTGATATTGAAGGAGATGAGGAGGATGACTTGAATGATGTTCGTATTCGGTAAGGAAGTGCCATATGAAATTGGTGATGGCAGTGAAGAAGAAAATATGTAAATGAAAATCTGTTCTTGATTAAAGTGACGCTATCGCTATGCGGGGCTTTTTTGCTTTTACGCTTAAGAGTTTAGTTGGGATTTTGTGATTGTTTTTGTGTTCAGCTCCTACTTTTTCGTCTGGCTTGTGTTTATTTAGTGGTTTTTCGACATACTTATTCTATTCATATACAGCACAACAGATCTTTATGCAAGCTTGTAGTTTATGATATTGAATTTGTAGAGAAATTGTTTTCTTCTTTTTTATTAAATAGGAAGCTCCTCACTACAACGGACGTTAAATTTCGGAAAGTAAGTAGCAGATATTTATTGGATCCCACCTGATTTGTAGGTAATTGTTTGAATGTTGAATGTTTTGTTTTAATTAATATTCGAAGAGGATTCACAGCAACATTTTTAAAAAAGTATTTCGGCTTAGAATGAAGAAAAGAACTGCTTATGATAATATTACAGAAGTTTCTAAATATATTAAACTCGTGAATGACTTAACACTGATGAGACATCAACGCTGCTGCATGAAGTCAGGTAATATTTTCCAAGATTTGACTTGGATTTGTCTTATGGTAATGCCGCTACCAGTTTATAAAAGACCTCAAGGACATACAACATGGTTGAATAAGTAATTGATGTTATTTGCCAGTGATATTCTGAGCAGAAACCCCGATATTCCAGAGATATAGCTATGAGGAAGACAATAATTTTATATAAACCTTTCGCATGGATTCACGGAAGGGTCATAAGTAAATTAGGATATTATCATAGGACATTATAAGAATCGGCTGCTTTTCGAAACAATGTTTCAAGTAGAAGTTAAAACGATCATCTGCACGCAGATTAGACATATGATTATTTCAAGCATAATATGATTACTGCTATTTCAACTGAAGGGCATCATATTATGGTTGAACATTATTATTGTGGGTAATCATAACATAGTTGTAGCGAAGCTTGATATCAGAATTATCATTATAATTATCTACAGTGGTACTATGATTACCCCAAACCATAATTCCAATCATAATACGATGCTCTTTGAATATGGACGCGGCATATCTATTGTCAGCGTATGGAGTTAAGAATGGTCCCACAACACAATTGGGAATGTGGACAATTTGAAATATGCATGAGTTCTGGGATATGAAAAACGCAGAAGCTGATGTAGAGATTGGGCCGAAAACTGCGAATAACTGATATGGAAAATGAAAATTCTTTGCACACAGCCATAACTGGCCTAGATTTATATAATATGCAATAGTGCAACATAAATGGATCTAAAAAAGCGCATCCAACTGAAATGGATAACAATAGATATTTAGTCTTAAGGTCGGTGATTCATTTTATATGCCCAAACACTCAGTAAGCGCCATATTTTTTTAAACAACAATGGTTGTTGGAATTCATTTTTCTACATTCAGACATTCGATTCCAACAACCACATTTTCTTAAAATATTCTCCTCTAAATACAAAATATTAAAGTGTCTCGATGTTACAACTTTTCTTCGCAGTCCCTTCTTCATTAATTGTAATCTTAAACAATTACTCACATTTATGAAATAATTTTGCTGTTCGTAAAACATTTCCTTAAAACATTACAAAACATTTGTAGTGATTATGCACAGATTAAAGTTTATTATTTTAATAATTTCATAAATGGATTCTTCTAGCAACAGCGAATATGACCAGACACAAAGAACAGACGTCAGAAATACGATGATGGTATGAAGAGTCACAATCAGTGATAGTAATACAATCATTTCTTATTATACACACGAATTATTCGATTCGGACAAGAACATAGGACGATTATATACGAGAGTTAAGATTTCTGCATTGTTCACAAAGCCACAGTTTTGATTATTACAGAAGTTGTGAATGAGTTAGGCGGCAACGTTGTGAAGTCAGCAAGATTGTTCGGGCTGACTATCAATAAATCTATGAACTTCAGAAGAAAGCTCATTAGATGATTGCTAAACTGACACATTATTTGGGGGTCAACTTAGAAACAGGATCATGTAATGATGATTTTGTCTGATTATGAACATGTTTATAAGCTCCACAGAAATTTGTTTAAATAGGCAAAGTATGCTCCTGTTGCCAGTCGTACTATATCTCACACAGAAAGCACTGTCGTGAGCGATAGGTAGATGGACAGACCCATATTATATAATGAAGTCGAGCTACCTTCTTTCAGTTGAATCATTTCAACAATATTAATGACGTGTTGCTGAACATCTAGCCAAACAATTTTTATAAAAGCGGTGTGGGCGACGAGCAGATTGAAAGTGTTTAACACATATATTCGTATATACCTGGTAGTCGAAGACTGGGGAAAAAACATGTAGGGCTACAATGTACATCTAGCGGTATAGGATGCTTCATTTTTAACCTATCATAAAAAGGTGTAAGCAACTAGAGAACATGTTACGGTCTGACAAGGTGACATTAGCAAATCATATGAAATAAATTACTGGTTAAATATAAAATTAACCAACGTATAAGTCAATGCTGCCAAATTCTTACCGTCTTTGGTACTTATTATCAACTATTCAGAATTCTTAAAGATCACCTTTCCCACCCTCTTACAAAATGCAACGCATTTTCATCACCAGCAGCAGCAAAAACAAGAGTAAGGGTAACAAGCATAGCATGGCACTTTAACATCAGCAACAAAACATACTCATCTACATCAGCAACTACAACTGCAACAACAACAAGTGTGAGTAGAATATTCATAATAAGCTTAAGAGAAGCCAAGTAAAGAAAACAATTTGCATTCGTTTGAAAATAACTAAAAGTTGAACATGAAGGAGTCGAATGGGGAGAATATATGAAAATGAACTGCATTTGTTAAACATGATGATGATTTCACGCATTTACAATTGGATCATTAATGTAGAACTAATCTCCTTACTGCAAAATAACTGTTAAATTCAAACTATATTCGAAAAATTCCCACGATTTTTGGTGCTACTTTGTTCGCATTGGTATGGAAGTTGTGTTGTCATTAATCGCGATAAGTGTCCTACCTTCGTTCGTACAAATTATATTGACAAAATGTTGCAAATTGCTTGTAAAAGGGACTGATTTAGTGACTGTAACGTTTTCTGCAATTTCGTTTCGTTTCTCAATTCGCCGGCTGTGTTGCAGTTGTTATTGTGCGATTAAAATACGATACTCACAAATATCCAGCAATAGCCCTAACCAATAGTTCACGACGACTACCACGATCTCAGTTTACAGCTGCTGCCTGAGAGAATATATTTTATAGACTTCGGAAACACTCAATGATTAGCTATTTGTTGTTTTAACAATTGAATTTTACTTAACTTGATTAAAATACACAATACTTAAGATGGATCGCAAAGAAAATGTGCTGATTCCAAAGCCTATCAGTTTTTATTGCCACCGAATTTTTAAAAAGTTCATCAAATAAGGATATTACTATGAAGTATAATTTGAATGCAACAAAGTTCTACCATGAAATTATATTACCCATTTCGCCCCAAAAGTTGCTTATTAGCAACATCACGAGTTTGTCCTACCAAATCTTTAAAATCAAATATTTTTCAGAGTTAATAATTTTTATTTTTATGCACATATGTAACAAATAATATTCAAAAGTGAAACAATAAAGTCAGTAACTTGAATCTTGGAAGGAAGGCGAAAATCACAGTAAAGTTTAAAAAAAATATTATTTGATTAGTTTGTAATTAAATTTTAAAAATACTGTATTTGCTACTCGAAGTAGTACATATTTAATATTATAAAAATTAACAATTAAAAACATTTCAAAATATTTTTTTATTTAACCGGAATCAGCAGTATAATGATTTTAGTAAAAATTCTCCTACTCGCGTCCTGTATAAATAAAAAACCCCAAAACTCATTAGAAATCATATTTAGACCCATTCTTCGTCAACAAGTATATCCAAATTACCGGATAAAGGGTAACCATAGAGACCATAATCACACAAACCAAACAATCCAAAATCTACCGATATGCTAATAATAGCACAAATAAAGGACAAATTAAGAAAAAAACAAATTTATTTCTATGTTGGGACAACTATATCCCCATCTAATCATTCAGATCAAATTTCCTCAAACTACACCAACTACACCTTTTTGTAGTTATCCAATAGAAGAACAAAAAGGTAAATCATAATGGCGCCTCAAGAACACAAACGATTTGAAGTGTTTGGCCTAAAGCATGCAATGAACTCAATTAAAACAAAATCACACGGGCAGACAAAGAAACTGGCCAATGGACGTACATACTAATCCCCAACAGATACCACAAATTCCGCAAAACCCAAGCTCTACAAAAAATATGCAAATTCTTTTAAATCAGACAAAAACTGTCCTAAAGACTTCCGCTCCAATTGAGGCACTTAAGTACAACGTGGAGTGGCATAGATGTGATGACAATGTTTTTAAACCCTTTCAAACTCAAACACTTTTGGCAGGACAACTGGCAGCAGTAGAAGTCGTGAAGATGAGTACTTCGCAAGTTTGTGTGAAACTTGTGACACGTCTGTCAACGTGTTCAATTTCTATACTTTTTTTTTGTTATTTCCTCTTTGATTTTTGAATTAAAACTGGAGCAACATCACGATGAAATAATACCAAGCTTTAAAACTTCTTGCTCCTCCCTCCAACGCTTCAAAACGAAGAGTTTTAAATTAAAGTTAAAAATATAAGGACGGATTCATTTCACAATGAGGAGGGTCAGTAAGGCAGAAGGATGAATATGATATGGTCAGACAAACATTGTGTTTGAATTTCGCTGCAGACAAGAGAATTTAATTTTTGAACGTTTTGTCGAATGTTCTGTTTGTTTGGTTCCAAAGCATTTTGGTCTTGAGGTTATATAAAACGGCCAAGGAATGACCGCATGATTTCCCGATACTTTTCCAATTGCACGAAAACATATTTCAGGGAGGTGTAGATTAAGTTTATTCCTATGACAGGATTGAATTTCTTATATGTTTTCGATTCGCCATATTTTATGGAATTTTAAATTGGACCCAAATGAACAAGGACATACGTAAAATATCCACCAGAAAATTCATTTAAAAGTAATGATTAGTAGTTCTTCGAAATGTGTTAAAATAATAGCAACCTAAGCCTAAAAAATAAAAATAAATTCAAACTTTTCAAAATTTTGAACCAAGGCGGTAACAATTTTTTGAGGCTAATGAAATTCCTAGCATTTTTAAGGAGGGTCGGTTAGTTTTTCCAATTCTTGAAAAGTTAATTTTTGTTAGCTTTAAGTGTTGAGTTCTGTGGAGTTGAATCTGGGATTTTCCTGAATTTGCTCAATCTTAACACCAGATCGATTAACCTACACAGAAAAAAATAAAATTTGGATTCAATTAAAAAATTCAAGATTTCAAATGAAATATTATTTAAAAATGGTGTGATAAATATATTCAAGAATCAATAAAGAAATTTGTAAGCCGCATATTGAAAATATTTTTCATAATCACTCAATAAAGAAATTCACATATTGACCAAAAAATCTGTAAATCGTTAATTGAAAATATTTACATATGCAGTCAATAAAGAAATTCACATATTGATTAAAAAGTTGTAAGTCGTTTATTAAAATAACGACTATCGAACCGGGATGTTAGTTTGTAGTCGCTCATTCCTACCATCGCACCACGCTCGGTATACGGATAATTGTGTTAAAGTTGAATATTAGGCAATGACGCACATGTCGTTGCGATTTTGTCAATTCCATGAAGTGCCATAAATTAATTTCAAATTAAATGTGTAATTAGAAAGTGTTGTGTTTTTGACTAAACTTTTAGTCAAATGTTTCGCTTTGATATTCTATTAGATCAGATCAAAAGGGAGCATCCGTGCTGTAATTCTAGAGGGTCCAGTACTCTTTGATCTTTGTCGAAGTAAAACACTTAGATTGGCCCTGTGAATGTGATGTAGGGTGTCCTCGAAATTGAACCAAATCTGAGCGAATAACAACAAACAAAACACAATACAATTCTGAACTGGTTTTAGATTTCAGCGCCACTATAACAACAATTTTGTCTGCAAAAGAAATACGAATACTAACCCCTCCACTGATAATGTTTATTTATTATCATCTTCTCCACACAATCAAAAGTGGCTCCACTTTTTTATACCGTGACAAAGGGGACACCACTCGTAAAGAAATAACCAAAGAAACATATAATAAATGGACAGGACACAAGCAACAACTACAACCTAAAGTAAGCTAAAGCTAAATTAAATGAGGAAGATTTCATTTGCAATTCTTTGGATGAAGTTTTTTTCTGAACAATGAAATGAAATTTTAAGTAAATCTTACGACGCTGACAAACCAACAAAGAAATAAAGGGGTCATAAATGCACTTTGGACATCATACTGCACTCCTTGCCATACTACACCAATGCAGACCATATACATTCATTCATTCTCGGTCAAATTCATAAAGTTATGGTTTGATTTGGCGCCACTGTTAAGAAAACGGAGTGATGAAAGCAAAGCAGAACGTCGCCTTTTGTCATTGGTTTCCTTTGTAGAACAAAGCTGACAGAGTGTTGGACATTTGGAAAATATCAAAGAAGCCCACGTACATATACAGATACACATGTAGCAGCGGAATTTGGAATTTTTAGGACCAATGACAAATAATGCTACATCCCGTATAACCTCAAACAATATTAGAGAGACCTCCACGAAACATTTACTCGAGGTCTAATATTAATTTACATATATATAAGTTCATTTAATTGCTATATTGGAACAAACTACCGTATTTGCCTACTGAAACAGTAGATCAAAAGCCTAGCTTCTCTTCATCGAAAATGAGTTAAATCGCTTTCTTTGCATTCTAGGAGGCTTTAAAACCTTTAATCGGATGTATTAATATGTCTTCGCTCATTGATACTTCTCTCATTCGAAAAGCTTCAAGTTAACTAAATATCTTATTAAATTTTATCCATTATTATTATTATCCCATTTTTATTTATTCTACAAAAATTAAAGATTTGCTTAAATAGTGTCTCCTGTCGAGAAGAACTGTTTATTATTATATTTGTTAATTGGAAATAATTGGACGTCGGCTTCCAATTAAGGGCCAGAGACGGTTAAAAAGCAAATCCAAATTCGTCATACAATGAAATGATGACCCCCCGTCAAACGTTTTTTCTGTTCGTCTATTGTTTGGGGACATTGTTGTCAAATGTTCCTGAAGGCTTGTTGGCTGATTGCAGTTTATAAGAATTCTTTTAATTCAATGATTTATCGCTATGGAGGTCTCATGATATTGCTTTCCAACAATTAATTAAGTTCAATTAAAATGTTTACTTCAGTTCGATAGGATTCAAAACAATTTGCTAGTAAGTTATTATCAAGAAAATTAGCGCAAAGATTGATGGCTTCATGTGGATGGATGGATGTCATACATGTTCATTTGGATTCAGTGGTTCAGAGGAGAAGAAATAAAATGGATTAAAAAACATAAACCTATAATACTTGTTATAGGTTTTTTGAAAATGTTCAAATTAAAAAAATAATGAATTATATCTCAAAATGAATATTGAATAGTTTTCGGAAGAAGTAAGCATCATTGGGTGTATATTTTCACATCGTTTCTACTAAAAATATAATATAATTATGGCACAATTATATACTATAATTTTGCTATTGTCAAGAGCATTCACTTACAATATTTTTATACTATATTTACCCACCTCCCAATTCCTCAAATTTTTTGGGTAGCTCGAAGTATTTATTAAAATTATATAAAATATATATACTGATTCCAAATATCCGTATGACAGCCACATTGCCCTTATTAGTTACCTTTTCCATGACAATTTACTTCAGTGCAGACACATCATAATGGTCAGACACTGGCATGAATTAAATTTGATGTACGATTTTGCTTTACTCACTTAATTTATTTTGTTATATTCGATGGCCTTAATACAATATTTTAATGCGCTAATGAACTAACACAATAAATCTTATCTTAAATAATCCTATTGGAACTATGTATATATTATAATAAATTGCGTTTTGTTATTGTGCATATATGTCACTATTTATATTTATTAAACGCAGTGGTTTTAAATCTTTTGAATTTGTGTATGAACTTTGATTTCTGTCTAATCCTAAACATTCTTGTTCGTCAATGTTGCTGTTTATTTTCGTCAATGTTGCTGTTTATTTATTTCTAAAGCAAGAAAACCCCGAAATTTTTGTTATCGTTGGTATTGGTGTTGTTCTTACAGATGTTGTCGTTGCTAATTTTTAATTGTTTTTCTCGGCCTGCTAAGATAGTGAATGAGCGTATGTTGGTTGTGCAATTAAATGGAGATGTTTACCCTGGTTTGTCCTTTCGTTTAGATCTCTGCAATTAAAATATTGTAAATGACGAATCAATTAAGTGCATTGAATACGAGAGTCTGATTTATGTTGAATTTGAGCGATGGACGAAGAGCTCATCTAAGAAAGGACAATTAGATTGTGATGAAAAATGTACTGAAGAGTTCACGACTAAAAACAAGAGCTAACTTCAGGTACAAAAAGCTTGAAGTTGACAATTACTTTCAACAGTAGTGCTATTGTTAAATTAATAAATTGATGCACGTGGATAAATGAACGACATACCAAGGCAGCAACCAAGACTTATTTGCATTTCCAACATAACGCTTCGCGAGAAAATAGTTTAAAAGACATTACATATCGTTTGTAAGGCCCTTGTGGCAATTACAACTTATTCACACTTAACAACAACAGCAACAACATAAGGTTTTGCGTTAGATTGTTTAGTCTGTTCATAAATTATTTGTATGTTTAATAGTGTTTTTTTCTGTTGCGAAGCAGACGTTTAATTTTGAAATAAATTTTGTAAGAAAAATATAAATTCGTTTTCTTCATTGGTGACTTGCGTCTATTAATTTTTCTATAAAATGGAATTCGGAAGAGCGAAATGTTGATTCTGCCACAATAAAACCGCCATTGAGTATATCGCGTGTTACCATTAAGGTTCCGTCGTCTTGGAAGACGCAACGATATACGCTGGTTGGATCAACGATATTAAACTGCAAATTCGTTTCATAAATTACCAATGAAAATAACGAATTATTCTGACTTGTTTCCTTTGGGAAATATCCCGTGAAATATTAATTTAAATTAAATTTAATTGAAAAATAATATATCCTTAAAAATTCATAACCAAATTTTTCATATCAGTATATTCCTCCAATTATGTCCAGCCAACATTCTATACAATCCCAAATGAATTCATAAATCATCATGCCCAGTTGTGAGCGAAATAAACGACAAACACAATCCTCCACAGAGTAAAAAAAGATATATAACCTCCCACTATGTAGAGCGATGGTATAACAAAAAAGATCAACATGCAATGTCTTTTCAAATATGCATATCCATAATAAAGGTGATCGATGGTCATCCCTCCGTCACTCAACTCTTGCTTTTTTGTGTCATCGTTATTGACTATCAAAAATAGTATTAAACAAAAATTTTATGTTCTGTTTCTTCGGCTCATCCACGTTTTTTGTGCGTGTTTTGAAGCGAATAAAAATCATAAAAATTTACATAGATATAACACTTTACTATTCTATAATATGACGATATTCTTTTAAACAAAACAACAACTTTTGCGGCTGCCAAATAACTACCTAAACCGTGTTACGAATTCATATGTTCTAGAAAGTTGTTTACTGAGATCTTAGGTACATTTTTGTACTTTATTGTTTCTTTGAATTTTGAACGGTTTGTAACCTATGGATCTGAACAAGGGAAAAAAGGTTAAAAATTGGATTCTTTAAAGTTTGTTGCGATTTTGACCTTGAAGATGATTTTTTTTTATTTAGGGGGTACATTGGTTCGAGTTTTTATAAGTGCAAAAGCCCCTTCCATTAGCAATCAAAAAATATTGTATAATAAAGCATATTAAAATTGGTGTATCATTTTAATGATATCATATCTCATTTTAAATGCCCGGCTGGTGTTTTTATTGTTTCTATCCATTTCCTTAACTATTGCTCAAATGAAATGCTTAAAATCGCACGAACGAATCTTAATTAAATTAATCGCTATTTATGAACGCGCATGATATTTATTTGATGTATGGCGTCAAAGGTCATTGGAATCCAGTCTGGCTGTGCATGTGTTTGTACAGGAAGAGAATGCTGCATGTATTAATTGCGGTGTAGTAATATCAAATTTCAATAATGTGGACATAACGTTTTGCCTTTGAGTGGTCATGTGTGGATGTAAGCGTAGGATGTAATCAGTATCTTGTGGTTAAAGACAGACAGTTTCACGGGTGAGTTAACCCATTAATGCATGAAGTCCCTAATACATATCAATACTGAGGATAGTAGGAAACTGCATGTACTAATGAGTTAAGACCTTCACAGAACAGACACTTATGTTAATAATATGATGTACTTTACATTATTTTTCTTATAATAATTCAATAATTCAATCTTAGAAAATGTTTATGACTTAAAACGTACCAGATTTTATAGCAAAGTCTATCGGATTTGACAGTTTTGGTTACAATCGAAATAATAAAATACCAATCAGCTGGACTGGAATATAAAATATATTTTTAATATTAATATTTTGTTTCAAAAACAATCTTCTGAACATATTCTCTGAACGTATTTTTCACTGTTAGTCGTAAGTAGAAGTGAAATAGTTTGAACAGGACAAATCAGCCCAGAAACTATGAACAAAAATTGGTAACTGGCAGCAACAACAACGACGTTGTTGTACATTCTGACCTTACAACCGAAACAAGCCACAAACAACTAAAGCAAATAAATAAATTGTCTATGAAAATTTGTTAGCCGGTTTGAAAGAAACGATAATTGAAAAACTAATTTGTGGTTGTCATTTCAAGTAAGTATTTGTAGTGCGGACCAAGAGGCACAATCGGCGGATTTGAACAAGTTTTCTTACTTTGCAAAATGCACTGGAAGTCCACAAATGAATTCAAATTGACTCAAAGAGATAATAATGAATTGAAATTTGCATAAACAAATTTTATATATGGCCCGGACATTACGTGGGCTAAAACTGTTATAAATTGCAAAGACTTTAAAGGGAAAACAAATTCGCCATGAATAATAATAAAATTAATAAGAAGATGCGAATAATTCCCACCCAGAATATATTTGTATTCCTTGACTAAATTAAATCGACAATCTAGTGACTTTAAATTGGCATTTCTCATCATGATTGATTGTTGTCAATATGTCTGCTACCTTATTAGCAAGAGTCGTATTATTAAATTGAACCATAAATTCATATTCTTTAACATTAGGTTTGTCGAAACTACATGAAGCATGAATATTCAGTATGATCGCCAAAACTAAGTCTATTTGTCTGTTCAACCTGTACATTCTTCTCTTCCAATATCTCCGTATATATGGGAATCGATGAATATATGCAATGAATTTTTGATTCGACTTTGCCGCACACAAAAGTATATCGTCACATTTTATGTGGTCGTTTTCTCCAGTTTCAAATGACAACAATAAAAACATGTTCACAATCCTTTATCCAGTCATTATTTACACCTAAAAATGCCCATTGAACAATTATGCATGAAACCATTAAGTGTCAGATTCAATTAAAACCATTTAACTAATGGCAACAACAAAGACAAATAAATAAAACATGAATAAATTTCAAATGACACCGTGAAAACAAAACAAAACGAGTGGACAAATGTTATATTAGAGAATAAACAAGTAAGAAGGCGTTAAGTTCGGCCGGGCCGAATCTTATATACCCTCCACCACGGAGTGCATTCCACAGTATTACCAGCAGATTAAAGGATGTCGACATAGAAGCACAGTACCAAATTGTGATATTTTTATGCACATTACTATATTTGTTTACTATTTCAGACTATAATGTATACTTATGCGCACTGTTTAAAATCGACTACTATATATAAATAAAATGCTGAAATTGTGAAAGAGAACATGCCTAAATATTAGGCGATTGTCAGTCGCCATTAGAAAGAAGCATTTTCAGATACAGACAAAGTGATAAGATAAGTGATTCTCCGCCCAAATGTACAAATTTTGAAAAAACCTTTTTTGAGTATTCATAGTCAGAATGTATATACCGAATTTCATGATTTCAACTTCAGCGGTTTGGTAGGTCCCATTTTTATCCCTCTTTTTAATTATATCCCTTAAAAGTACGAATTTCAAAAAATCCCTCTATTTTACGTGTCTATGCAATTAGGGATGTACACACAGAATTTCATGATTCTAGCTGTTGTCGTATCATTGGTACCATATTTTATCCCTTTTTGTCCCATTTCGCCCGCTAAAACTTTTATTTTCTTTGTGGTGCTTCCAAGCTACAAGAGGAATGTCCGCAACAAATTTTAACTGTATGAAAATAAGAAATTTAATTAATAAGCCAAGGCCACCAATATATAATGGATGTATATATAATGGATATAATACTTCAATTCATAAAGTAAATATAAGGGAACAATCATAATTACCCTAAATATTGGGGGATAGAGAGTGTATTTTCAGCTACAGTCGTTTGTATAAATTTTGAAAATACCTTATCTCTCACGTACGCAGTATAAGACAAATTCATGATTCTACCATTTTTTGTCGTAAAGGCAACAAAATAAAGTACGAATTTGGAAAAAAATATTTTACGTGGCTATGCACTCAGAGGAATGTATACACCGAATTCCTTGATTCTATCAGCGGTTATTTTGTTGGTACCATTTTTATTCCCTTTTTCCAATTTTGCCCCCTCAAGAGTACGGCTGTCTAAAATCTCTTTATTTTACGTATCTACACAATTAGAGGGATGTACACACTGAATTTCATCATTCTAGCTGTATTCGTTTAGTTGGTACTATTTTTATCCCCTCTACCCTTGTATCCCTTGAAAGTACGAATTTGGAAATAACGTTTTATTTTTCGTGTCTACGCAGTCAGAGGAATGTATACTCCAAATTTGGTAGGTACTATTTGTATCCCCTTTTTCCATTTGAACCCCAAAAAGTACGAATTTTGGAAAATTCTTTTATTTCACGTGTCTACGCAATCAGAGGAATGTATATATCGAATTTCACTATTCTAGGTGCAGCCGTTATGTTGGTACTATTTTTATCCCTTTTGCCCCATTTAACCCCTTTAAAGTACGAATTTAGACGAAATACTTTTATATTATTTATCTACTCTATTAGAGGAATGTACACGCCAAATTTCGTGTTTCTATCTGTTGTCGTTTGAAAGGTACCATTTTTATCCCTTTTTGTCCCATTTCGCCCCCTACAAATAAAAATCACTCTATGGGCCTTTTATGCTATAAAGGGAATGCGCATTGTGAATATCAAGTAAATACAAGCTAATATGTTCAAAAAACATGCTGAAATACACAAAATATTAGGAGTATTTTCAGTCCTTGTGAGGGAAAAATTTTTCCCTCTGGGCCGATTTCGTCCACTTTCAATCCCAACCGATCTACAACCATAAGACACATTTAGGAAAAATTTGAACCTCCTAGCTCATTTCGTTCGGCCGCTATCGTGCTTTCAACAGACAGACAGACAGACAGACGGACAGACGGACAGACGGACATGGCTATATCGTCTTAGAATTTTACCACGACCCAGAATATATATACTTTATGGGGTCTCCGATGAATATTTCGAGGTGTTACAAACGGAATGACAAAGTGAATATACCCCCATCCTGGAGGTGGAGGGTATAAAAATGTGAAGTGCTATTGCATATGAATGAAATCAAAACGATGTGCTCGTTTTATACAAATTTAAGCGATTTACAAAACATAAAGATAAAGGTTAGGCTATAAAAATATATTGCCATTATATATTGCATATATTACTTTTAGAAATTGCGTAAATCCTTTGTATGCTGACATTCCCAATCCAAATTACTTTCGTGGTGATAGTTATTGTGAATGAAATATAGCTAATGAAATATTTATTTCGATCGATAAATCAATGTCTGCCATCAACTTTTTAAAGACTGTTTCGTGCAAACGTTGCCCTCAGGTACGCTTCAGGTAATCCGTTCTAAAAGTCAAATTTTGCCACATTTTTTCAACATTTCGACCAATATGTCTGCAACTACACGTGTAATTCTGTCTTCCAAGACTTTCGGTGCACCACAAAAAGTATTCTAGGGGTCATATGGCACGAAAGAGGCGTCAATTCAGTACGTTGCTCCATTGAACCTTACGTTTCGCTCATCATCCTCTTTGAACAGCCTCTGGATGCTTTCGGACAGAATTCGGTCAATATCTTTAATGAGTCTCATCGCTGAATCTAATTTTTCATTTTAGTTTTCACAGAGTACGAATTTTGATATATCATAAGAATTGGCCCCATTTGACTTCCGGTGTCCTCCAAGTCAACATGACCCGTGCCACCGCTCAAAGTCGACATGATCTACGTCAGAATAATCGAGATTTGAGCCCCTTGGACTCGGAACACGCAGCCAAATGCGACTGCCATTTCGAAAATTATTTATTTAAATCGATTGTTTGAACATTGCGTAAATATAATGAAATATTACGTTGTTTCAGATGAGAACATTTATTAAAAATTCTTTCGTCATTAGCTTCAGATCTTGTGGTAGGTCTGTGAAAATTTGTATATACTCCACGAGAGTATTATGTCTTTGTGCATTTGTTTGTAACACCCAAAAGGAAACGAGATAGACCCATTGTTAATTATACCGATCGTCTTAGAATCACTTTCTGAGTCGATTTAGCAATGTCCGTCTGTCTCTGTTTTTCGGGATAAGGACGAACGCTATTTAATTTGAAGAAAATCGGTTCAGATTTAGATATAGCCCCCATACGAATTTCACTCCCGATTTGACTCTTTTAACTCTAGATACCACATATTACAACAGATTTTCTTTAAAATTGGCAAAACATCTCATATTGTAACTAGAAACACCTGTGGTAAAAATGTGTTAGATCGGTTCAGATTTATATATAGCTCCCATACAAATTTCTCTCCCGATTTGACTATTTCCGCTCTAGAGACCACATAATGAATCAGATTGTCTTCAGATTTGGTAAAACATCTTATATTTAAACTAAGAACATCTATGGTGAAAATAGGTTAAATCGGTTCAGATTTAGATATAGCCCCATACAAATATCGTTCCCGATTTGACATTTTCCTCTGTAGAAACCACATATTGTACTCGATTTTCTTTAAATTTGGCACAACATCTTACAATCTTACTAGAAACACCCATGCAGAAATTGGGTAAGATCGGTTCAGATTTAGATATAGCCCCCATATAAATGTCGCTCCCGATTTGACTTTTTCCGCTTTAAATGCCACATATTCTAATCGATTTTCTTTAAATTTGGCACAACATCTTATAATCTAACTAGAAACACCTGTGGCCAAAGCGGGCTAGATCGGTTCAGATTTAGATATAGGCTCCCGATTTGAATTTTGCGCTCTAAAAACCATATATTGTACCCGATTTTCTTTAAATTTTGGACAACGTCTTATAATCCGACTAGAAACAATATTCAGAAATTGGGTAAGATAGGTTCAGATTTAGATATAGCCCCCATACAAATGTCGCTCAAAAGTCAAAAGTCGCTTAAAAGTCACATATTGTGCTCGATTTTCTTTAAATTTCGCACAACATCTTATAATCTGACTAAACAACACTATGGTGAAAGTGGGTAAGATCGGTTCAGATTTAAATATAGCCGAAAAAAATGTTGCTCCCATAAGTTTAACCGATTTTGGCCAAACTATACATTTTATATTTCACCTATTTCGTTCCAGGTTTCAATATATCCCCATACAAATGTCCTTTCCGATATAAAATTTTTTGTCAAACTCATACATTTACAGGATACAAAAAACCTTCCCGTTTTCACTTTTTCACCGAATTGAATTGTATTCGGATTGAAAGTGGAGTGTATCATAGAGTCGGCCCCGCCCGACTTTAGCCTTTCCTTACTGGTTTTGTTTGGCTTTATAAGAATGTCTCCATTTGAACAGGCATCATTTTTCCAAAAAAATTTAGGCAGCCACAATGCATAGAACACCACAATACCCCCATCAACATCGAAATCCGCCAGATTCCGCAAATAATGCTACCCCTCAATAGAAAGAAATTGTGCAACAGTATATGATGAGCGGGAAACTTGAAGAGCGGGAAACTTTGTTTACCCGGAAATCGTTACAATATATTTTCTACTTCCCCCAAACAACAGCTCAGAGCTGCATTCATCATAATGCAAAATGCAGATAGTATGTCACTTCAGTGTATGAGTGGAAGTGCGTTGTGTGTGTGCGTTGCATTAAGATAACAAGGAAATTGTATACCCCCTGAAGGAAACACACAAAGAAGTCATCCTTGTGGTACTTGCGCCTGGGTGGTTACACGTATATTTACTCCTTTCACTTTAGTAGGTGAGTGTTTCTTTAGTTTATGTGTCTTCTCTCCCTCAGAAAGACGCCTTTCCTTTCATCAGCACCACGTGCTTAAAGTGTGGTGGGTGAAAAGGCAGAGTAGAGGCAACGTTGAAGAAGTTTCAAATCTTTATAGCTACATAAAGCTAAACGTCATTCAAATTTATTTCAGAACACCCAAGATGCAGATGATGCAACAGTATTCAAGATGAGCAACTCATAATAATGAAAGCTATCCATCCATATCATCAACGACAGCAACAACAACAACAACCACAGCGTCAAGTATGATGATTCGCTAATAAATTTTGCTCAAATCATTGTCACATGTTGTCACATTTCGTCGTTGTCGCGCATATTTCGGCGCACAGTGGAACATATGTGTAGATCGCAGTATTGTTTAGTCTGTAGATGAATCTCCAGATATAATTTCATATAAATATCACTTAAATCGTACAATTTGACCGATTTAACAACAGGTTTAGTCAGTGGTGGTATCACCTCATTGATCCTGGCGTCATTTATTAACTAAAGCATCTTTAATAAATAGCTTTAACAATTCTGAACCCTTTCAGAATAAACTCGACCACGCAACACTACACCTGGTTCTTACGGGGATGCGAATCTTTACCCTGCACCATTTGATACTAAGTCCTGTCCTATCCTGTAGTTGAATAATAGCTGTATGTCGATAGAAATTCTAATAATTTAATTGTTTTGCAAGTCTGTTATCCGATAATAAAAATTTGCAAATTATTCAGTCCCATGAAATATCAAAAGTCGAAATATCAAAAGTCGAAAGTCTGGTGGCACTTGCACTAGGAGATCATCAATGTCGTCCACAACTCAATTTCGACACGAGTTCAAAAGTAGTTTTTCCATGTGGACACCGATATACTAAATTGTTATCGTCTGTTCTGGGGACAGAATTACAGCTGGCGTTTTTATCATATAATGTAACACTGTGTGTTGCACGTTTAAGCAGCTCATCTTAATATAGATCGCTAAGGAAGATGTTTTGTGCGTTTCATTAAATTTCGAAATTAAAGACTGTACAGTGCATCAGAGACGACATCGGTTTCTTGGCATACATTTCTCTTAGATGGTAGAGTAATTTTTTCCTCAAGCAGGACCACACACGCACATGATGTGCGCGTTTTGCTTGTTACCACGAATATAAGATTTGATTCCGACCAATCTTACCAGATTGTTAGAAGATACGATTTGGACGAATAATAAAATTCCTCTAAGAGTATCATAACTTTAAAATGTGAAAAAAGTGATTCATAGAAAATATGTAAAAAATTTTAATGATGATGTAAAAATGTTTCGTCAACTATGACATTTCTGTGGAGCAATTTTCACTTCATTTATTTCTCCATGACTCGTAATTCTAAAACCGTTGACCAATATAAAAAAATTATAAAATTTATAAGTAATTTTTTTAGCAGTGTTAAAAACTACTCAATGAATTATACAAATCTGGCACTACCAAAACTTGTGTCTTGTGTCCTCACTTCGTCAATTTGTTTTCATTTCTTTTGGTCGGTCGGCTGAATTGCTAGACATCCATTACTTTCCTGTATGATTATGCACAACATGTGAAATAACCAAACAAGACAACATGTTAATGTTGACAATCATGATGATTATTATCATGACGACTGTCGTCTTACTTATTCTAATGACCGGCATTCAATTAAAAAGTTTTCTAATGCAAATTCATATGATGAAAGAAGTTGTCAGCGAAATGTCGTAATCTTCATTATGTTGTTTATAATTTGCTACAAATAAAGCGCGAATACGTTAAATAAATGAAACTGCTGTCAACATATGTAAATGTTATTGGATTAAGTGAAAATTGTGTACATGTTTATGTTATAGTTCAGATCAAGGTACTTGATAATTGGGAAGGCTTTTTTTTAATTTATGCCATCATCAAGGGATATTTAATGTTAAGAAATACAAAATATACGGCTGTCAACTGTGAAGGTTTATTATGATGGACCCTGAGCCGAACTATAGCATAAATAATTAACAATATAAGGTCAACAATTAATACTTTCAGTTTTGTATGTTAATAAAAATTATAAATCCAATAAAAAGTATTAAATTTTGCACAAGAAACATACAAAATGGTTTTCTCAGTGCTCCGCAGCAAATAGCAAAAATCTAAAATTTTCTTATATATTAATTTTCAATTTCTTCTTATAACAGAATTTAACCTTCAATTTTCCTATAACAATTTTTTTATAAAAAATTTGACCTTACAATTTCCTATGAAAAAATAACCATAATGTTTCCTATATTCAGCTTCTACTTGTATTTCAAATATTGAACATTTCGAAGCTCTTATCCTAATTTGAATATTAATGATACTTTTGGACAAATGTCGGTACACAATTTGTATTCGTGTTAACCTGGAATGTATTTAAAATTAAAATAAAATTCTACGCCTTTACATTTTCCTTTAAGAAGAAATAATCACAAAAACATTAATTCGTGTGATGAATAAATTACTTTTGAATCCATCTCCGAAGACTTAAAAATGCGTGTTGTATTCGAATTCATTAAGTATGCGATTCCTTTAACAGTTTTTGCATCCTGTCGTGTTTAGGAACAATTACAATTAATCACTTGAATTATTTATCTACCTTTGATACGGACATCATTTTATGTCCAACCTTCTCATTATAATTCAACAGTTTTTGGCTGCGTAGAGTTGTCAAGTTAGTTACAACTAATCTTGATAAGATTAGTTGTAAGACGTACTGACTGTGTATATTAGTCATCAAACAAAGCCTATATAATTATAATTACCCTCTGAACAAGTTCATGAACTTTCATTGAAGTATCCATTTGAAAAAAAAACTCTGCCTGACAATCCCTAAACTTAGATTTCACTTCACACTAATTTCTGCCAATTAATGGCAAGACATCAGTTTTCATTAGAACTTGAATAACATCAACATCAACGTCCGCCAACAGTTAATCCTTCTTGGTCACATGGGAGACACTAAAAGCAAAAGAAGTGAAATTTGTTCCACATCACCCAAAGAAAAGTGTGGAACAACAACAGCAACTGCGAGTACGACGGAACAAGAAACACCCACAACTAATTGACTTATTGGTTCCGCTGGCACACAGTCTTAGCGACAGCCACCGACGTGTTGGAAGTCAGGATGAAAGCCAGTCTTTTCACATCGTTTTGTGTTTCAATGAGAGCGACAACATCTTAGCTACCACTTTAATATGTTTGCTTTTGCTATAAGAGGGTTGTATTGTAAATGAAAGGTAGGAAGTGATTTGGAAAGCAGGTCTTCAAGTCATGTCCGATCTCTCTCATTGCTTATTGGTTTGAATTTTCAAGTGGCAGAACTACAATTCCTGTCATAATCATTATTTTATCAGTGGACGCTAGATCATCGAAGAACGCAGCGAACTTTTTTAAAAATATTATAATTGTTTTAGTTTTTTCGTTTGCATTTTTGGTCTGTAATTAATATTTGTTTGTACTGGGATATTGTCCTGGCTCAAGACCATTTTGCTTCTATACTTAATAGAATGCAAATTTATTTGCAAATGGCATGGTGACATTTATTACTTGGCTGCAGACTACCACGATCATGATTTCGACCATGTCAAACTTCAAACATGTCAACATGTCAAGACAATATTCAGATGAGACTATAGATCGTATGTAGAAAAATTGTGTACTTAATTTCCCATTTGGTGATCTTTTCTCTTTTTGAACAAAATATGAGCAACATTTGACAGTACGCCTAGCATTTCGAAATAGAGGAAGATACTTGGACATCGGCTCCATTACGACAAAGTGTTCGGAGTTTCTAATTTGAATGGCTTTCTTAATGATGCGAATTAAATTTAAAGATGCATCAATTTGTCTAAACCCTTGTCTATCTCACCTAGGGAGAATAAGTCATTATCTATCTATTTTCTCATCAATCTTTCCGATCAGATCCACCTCGTTATCTGTTGAGAATACCAAAAAGTTATCTTATGGAAAAACGTATTTAATAGAAAAGTTTATGTTACGACATACACTTCTTTTTATGTCCTCGATCCCGCTCCACCCACTAACCCCTTTTTTGCTCCCTTTCTTTTGCCCTATTTGAAAATATTGAATACTTCAGTGGGGAAACAGTTTCGCTGTTGTCCTTACGATGTGTTTGCTTTCCATGTTTCATCGTTCGTTGTTGTTGTTTTCAATTCATTATACAATGTTGCAACTTACTGCTCTCCTCTTTGTATAAGCAAATATGTGGGTGGATGTTGCATGCAGCATATGACGCGACGAGTGTATGTATGTGTGTGTTTGTTTTAGTTGCAATAAAGTAAACAACATATTGCTGCATCATTAAGAAGAACGACGCAGGCTAATAACTTACGGTTGATTTAACTTGGGATGGAGAAGACAGCGAGATGTAACGCTATGTTTTTTTGCAGATGTTAAAATGTTCTGATCCTTTGAATTTTGCAATTGAAAGATAATGTGATGGATGGCCTGGGATACATCTGGTTCTCTGATGAATCAATTTGTTGATACTCTATATAAAATGTGATCAAACCTACAAATTGTACAGCAATATCCAAAAACATTATGCCTTTAAAAATCATTATTTTTCTACGTAACTTCAAATTATAATTGTTTTTCAATTTGCACATATTATGTTGCAACTGCATGGACGAAAACAATTTTCCATAACAATTGTGTACACACAATTTATTATGTAAACTTTTGGACAATTTAAAAGCAATTAATAAATGTCATACCCACAATGGGAAGCACCGAGTCATGAAAGAAATGAATGAAACAAAAGAACTTATTTGAAACCAGAAACGAAACGATGTAATTAATGCATGTCTAACACTTTGTGGCACTGCAGCATACAAATCCAAACAGACAATAAACAAATATAAAACTGAAAGGCAACAATATCAATTCATTCAAAACAACATGACATCTTGCGTTCAATGGTACAATGTTCTGATCCATGTCGTCATGTATTTCTCTCCGTCCAAAGCACAGTGTTTCGTGAAACGATTCTAGAACAATTTAGACTAGCTGACGAATATACAAAATATCCCCATGGAAATAAAGTTTGGATTGTTTAAGTCATCTGCGAAATAAACCATCCTGAAAACATCCCTAAAAGTTTCCCTTGTATTTTTTTATACTGCAATATTGTCCATTTTTTTCTTAAATAATAGATCCTTAAAATCACTGTAATTATTTATTCTTTTCTTAGAATAACGAATAGTATTTTTGTGGTTTTTCATAGTGACAACAGAAAACTTTTTCGTATTTTGTGGAAGTATATATTTTGACTGATATCTAAATGATGAACATCGGAAGGAAATTGACGCTGTATCGGTCATTTTTGTATCCTTCTACAATACAATAATTCGACCAATAAGCCAGAGTAACTACGACAAAAAATTATATCTTAAATGGATTCAAGGGTATATTGAATCAGAAAAAATTAACAAAATCACAACACAAAAAATGTACACGGGAATAATATGGTTGTTAAATATGTTTTCAGTTGCGTTTAGATCACCAATTGTATTATCTGGGAAAGAAATATTTTTCAAATCATCATTAAACAATGAAATCTTCAGTTCTAGTGGGTAACCGCGGCAATATATAACTCAAATTTAGTTATTATTATTTAGAAAGAATTCCAATTTTATGTTACGGAACACCGTGAAATGTGGAGTTGGTCGCTTCTTACTTTGCTCAGCAGTCAAAGGAACAATTACAAAAAGTTTTGATTTTATGAAAATTGTATTGTTTGCAGTCGTAGTTGTATTCGTTGTTAGTTTTTACATTTTTTGGTTTTTTCAAAAAAAATTTACTTAGTTTTCTAATACTAGAGTTTGCTACTCGTAACATGAGAAACCTTATCGACAAATTTTTCTGTTTTCTCCGCCTTTATACACAATATTAATGCTATTTTTATTTTCAATTAAACGACGTCTGATGCGGGGAGTGATTTTTGAGTTGTTGCTGTTGCTACCATTCGAGAATCGGAGTGCTGCAACATTGACAAAGTAACACGTTTCAGAGGTGCTATCATTACGGCAAGAATCATTTGTGTGGCAATAGAAACCATTGCTGTTGCTGATATTCACTTTTCCCACCTTGTCCATACCGTTTGTCCTTTAGTATCTCTACGGGAAATTGGTGGCAATTGCTATAATCGTACCAATCCTGGAATAGATAGATATGGATATTAGAGCGTACCAGGTTACAAGTAAAAAAAAAAAGTTCGCCGTACACCTTCGAATATGAAGTATTATTGAAAGGTAGTTTCAAAAAAATTTTTTTTATTTTTTTATGCCGAACGTAGGGGTCGCGCTTTTACATTTTTCTATATAACTTCTGCATTTATAAACGGATTTTAAAGTGTGATACATCGATGTTTTTGTCCGATTTTTTTGTCTTTGAAGTCATTGAGCTCAAACATGATTCATGATTTTATGCGAGCTTTAATTTTCGATTATTAGAGTGGTACATTAGGGTAGTAGCAACTGAGAAATGATGGGTAAGTACCAGAAGGGGGTGCTTGAGCTCAATGACTTCAAAGACAAAAAAATCGGCCTCGTCGAGACAAAAACATCGATGTATCACACTTTAAAATCCGTTTATAAATACAAGTTATATAGAAAAATGTAAAAGCGCGACCCCTACGTTCGGCATAAAAAAATAAAATTTTTTTTTTTGAAACTACCTTTCAATAATACTTCATATTCGAAGGTGTACGGCGAACTTTTTTTTTGAGGTACGCCCTAATGGATATATCACAGAACTGGTCCCAAAGAGTGAATAAATTGTCAATTCACTCCTCATTTCTTATGTATATTTAAATACAAGTATTGTATATGTTTATACATACAATAAAATATATTGTCGCATAGTAATAAAAATAGAATTCCGGGAAATATGTGCTAATCTATTCAAATATCTAACATATTCGTTAAAAATTATATCTGAGAGACCTTCTTGTCAACATTATTGCGTTGACGCAGTTAAGCCCTCTGCCAACTATTAATTTAGATAATATTGTACTATAAATTGGTTGAAGTCATGTTCTTTGAAATCGGTTTTACAGACTTTAAGACAAAAGCATCGGACTTGTCTCTTGAGGTGCGGTCCAAGTCATGTCCTTTGAAACCGATTCCAAGTTATATTATTTGAGACTCGTTCCAGGTCATGTCCTTTGATACCAATCGTAGGGCATGTCTGTAGAGGAAGGGTCCAAGTCATGTCCTGTGATACCGGTTTTAAACTGGTAGTTTAGAAGAGACAGCGGATGTATCCTGGACTATCACAAGGGGTCAATTCACCCCCTCCAATGACAAACCCATGAAAAAGGGACCGGTCCTATGGCTTGTCCTGAGACAGTTCATTTTCGCGTAGGGACATTTTTGCTCCTTCACTTTGTGGAGTAAGTCATTACATTTCGGTGTATTTGTGATGAAAAATGAAACTACCCCAATTCGGTGTATTTGTGATGAAAAATTAAACTACCCAAATTCCACTAAAACTAATAACAATTTACATACGCGGATTGTGTTTTCTCATTTCCCACACTTGCATTGTTGTCGCTGTTTGCTGATGCTGTTGTTAATAGGATACATTTTATAACGTGAACATTAGGTTTATTGTTGCTGTTGCACAGCATGACTTTTTAGTATATTTTATTTTATTTGTTTTGGAGTAGAAAATATGGATTTGGATGGTAAATGTCTGTTACGCGCTTCAACACTTTGTGTCTGAAAAGTTATGTTTTTATATAATAATTTATGTGTTCATGTGTTCTATAATAATTTACATTGTTTGTTTGAAAAGCAGCACAGACAACAATGTCCTCTCACAAAAAAGGTCATATTTTTTATTAAATATAATTTATTCGCTGTTATGTTTAACTTTGCATCCTACAATTATATTTTCGTAGTGGAAAAAAGGCACAGCGTGATGTTTTCATTATGCATTTCTAATGGAAATGGAATCAAAGCATACATCAGCTGCATTTCGAGTTGTTATCAACGCCCCCACTTTAGAAAAAAAACTAAAATCCTGCGGTGGCAAGTAGCACATCTGTTTGGTGTGGTAACTAAATTCAATTTAATCCAATCCATTTTTAAGATTTTATGTTGTTTTACTTTTTATGTTGCAATTGGGAACACTACTACTACTACAATTTAAAGGTTACGGTTGTGCACTGACTTGTTTTGTTTTAATCGATAGATCTCTATTAACCTCAATTCAGGTGAAACACAAATTAACAAATGAACGGTTTATTTGTAGAGATTCGAACAAGAAAAATAAATGCAACGTTGTAACGCCAATTAAATTCAAATAAATGTATACATTGACATGAATACAAATGAGTTTTCAAAAATGAATTTGCTTCCAAGTAGTTCCAACCTTCGTCCAACGCAAATTTGTGATACAGAAATTAAACGAATCGACACTTAATCCTACCACGTTGACTGGAGCGCCACAAGGAGATGATCGATGTTATTCTATACAAAACTACAGTCATCATTTACTGGGCACATCATTAGATATGACGCTATTACTTTAATGTGGTGTTAATTTTTACGGTGACATCATGTCAGTTTTGTGTTTAAATGACTTTTTTATGCAAAGTTACTCCACACTTGTTAATTTTTATGAAATTCACTTTTTTATATAATTCTTGCAAAAATCTGAGTACAATTTAAGTTTGCAATGTTCCCACATTCAATTTTAATGTGTTTATGTTGCAACATGTTATTGGTAAAATCGAAAAAACTACAACATCAACAAAAAATATGAACATGTTCCATTGTGATGCCCAACGACATCAACACAATACATCCAATTTAAACAAAATTAAGTTATTGTTTATCAATGTTAGTTGTTTTTTGAGTGGGTTTGCTATTTTAGCCAAAAACCACATACTCATGTTAAAACAATGAACCGTTTAAAGAAACAATATAAAAACTGTTTGAGTACCGTCGTCGTAGATGGTGGTAAATGGCCAGTAAAAGCTTTTGAGCAACTGAAGTTAAGCAAAAAAAAATGGTCATATATCGATAGAAAAAATTCGATTGAAAAACTATATTGGTAGGGCAAAAGGAATTGTGTTGCGGATAACTTGCAACATAGATTCCTTGACGTATGCCAAAAACTAACATATAGATATACTAAAGAGGAAGATAACACCTTTGTCCACAAATGCATGTCGAGTTTCTACAGAGGGGTTGGTGGTTTTAGTCGGCACTGATGAAAAGGTTTCTGTGCTGCTACGAGTATGTGTTGTGTGTCTTTATGGAGAGGGAAAACAAAAGCAGCAACAATCTCGAAATACTGATCCGACTTCGAATCTTAAGCTTGCCAAAAAAAGCGGTAAATATTAAATATTCAACAAAAAAAGCTACTCACACCACACCACCAAAAAATCAGCAAGAAATATAAATACTTATTAAATAAATAAAAAAGTACTATGCCTTATTCCACATCGCCAACCGCAGTCGACAAGTTAGCAACACACAGTGGCAAACACGACGAAACAGTTTGGAATTTTTTGCATGGGTTTATATGAAAATTCACAGAGTTCTAGGACAGAAAAATAAGTAAAAAAAGCAAGTAAAAACGGCGTCAAGTTCAACAGGGACTTTATATATCTTCCACCATAGATTGCATTTCACAGAGGAAAATGTGGAAATTATTTTAATAGTACAAACAGACATATTGGAAAAACTTGCTTAAATACTCTAAAATATTAGCGGTTATTATGGGTATTTTCAGTCCTTATGAGGGAAAATGTTTTCCCTTTTTACCGATTTCTCCCAGTTACAATCCCAACCGATCTATGACTATAAGACGTATTTATGGAAAATTTGGACGTCCTAGCTCCTTTCGTTTAGATGCAAGCGTGCTTTCAACAGACGGACAGAAGCACGGATGGACATGACTAGGTCGTCTTACAATTTTATGACGATCAAGAATATATATACTTTATAGGGTCTCAGGTCGATATTTCAAGGTGTTACAATCGGAATGCCAAAGTTAATATACCCCCAACCTGGAGGTGGAGGGTATAAAACACAAAAGATAACAGTGATATTGTGGTGACCACAAATGTAGTTATTTCCCGTTTAAATATTTCATATTTTATATGTACTTTATAGCAGATATTAGTGTTAGATTTCCACGGTTTACCCATACCCCCATGAATAAAGTTTCAAATCTTCAAACTACATTAATACTAAATCTTTCATTGAACAAAATAACATAAAAAACATATTTTTCATATTTTCTTGAAATATGACTCCTTCTACTTTAAAAAATAATTCCCAAAGTAGACACGACCCCTGAAAAATGCATTAGACCAATAAACTCAGCTTTTCTTACGTTGTTGGATATAATACTGCTGTATAAAAATAATTGATAGATATGTACACCTAAACACTAAAAATGTATTTAAAAACCCCACTTAATTTATTTTACGTTTGCTGCTGATGGAATAAATTATTAGCCATGAAAAGTTGGCTTTTGCCAATGGGAAAACATTGCAGATGTGAATGAGCACAAAATTTCCCACTGTTCAGCAGTTGCAATCGCAGCTCAAACACTTCTGGTCACAACAACATCAAAATTGATCAAACATTGAGGGGGAAATATACTCAGGATTGTATGCTGTTGCCAGCTTTATTTTATGCTGCATGCAAAATTAATGTGCAGCATGGCAGTAAAAAATGTAGAGAATGTGTTAAAAACACAAAAAGCTTTTTCAAGCCATAATAAAATTTACCGACTGTAATCATGAACATGATTTTGAAAGTGTTTACGATGTGTGTGTGTGAAAATGGTTTATTATAACACTGTGCTTAAGTGCGTTTAAATGTAAAAAGATCAAATTTTCTAGTGCTATAAAATACTTCAAATATGTAGTTATCTCATTGTTAAAATATAATTTCTTTTCAATGTTTTTTTGTAGGTTTGCTTGCAATGTAGAAAAGTCATCAATAATCTCACAATTTTTATACCCTCCACCTCCAGGATGGGGGTATATTCACTTTGTCATTCCGTTTGTAACACCTCGAAATATTCATCGGAGACCCCATAAAGTATATATATTCTGGGTCGTGGTAAAATTCTAAGACGATATAGCCATGTCCGTCTGTCCGTCTGTCCGTCTGTCCGTCTGTCCGTCTGTCTGTCTGTCTGTCTGTTGAAAGCACGATAGCGGCCGAACGAAATGAGCTAGGAGGTTCAAATTTTTCCTAAATGTGTCTTATGGTTGTAGATCGGTTGGGATTGAAAGTGGACGAAATCGGCCAAGAGGGAAAAATTTTTCCCTCACAAGGACTGAAAATACTCCTAATATTTTGTGTATTTCAGCATGTTTTTTGAACATATTAGCTTGTATTTACTTGATATTCACAATGCGCATTCCCTTTATAGCATAAAAGGCCCATAGAGTGATTTTTATTTGTAGGGGGCGAAATGGGACAAAAAGGGATAAAAATGGTACCTTTCAAACGACAACAGATAGAAACACGAAATTTGGCGTGTACATTCCTCTAATAGAGTAGATAAATAATATAAAAGTATTTCGTCTAAATTCGTACTTTAAAGGGGTTAAATGGGGCAAAAGGGATAAAAATAGTACCAACATAACGGCTGCACCTAGAATAGTGAAATTCGATATATACATTCCTCTGATTGCGTAGACACGTGAAATAAAAGAATTTTCCAAAATTCGTACTTTTTGGGGTTCAAATGGAAAAAGGGGATACAAATAGTACCTACCAAATTTGGAGTATACATTCCTCTGACTGCGTAGACACGAAAAATAAAACGTTATTTCCAAATTCGTACTTTCAAGGGATACAAGGGTAGAGGGGATAAAAATAGTACCAACTAAACGAATACAGCTAGAATGATGAAATTCAGTGTGTACATCCCTCTAATTGTGTAGATACGTAAAATAAAGAGATTTTAGACAGCCGTACTCTTGAGGGGGCAAAATTGGAAAAAGGGAATAAAAATGGTACCAACAAAATAACCGCTGATAGAATCAAGGAATTCGGTGTATACATTCCTCTGAGTGCATAGCCACGTAAAATATTTTTTTCCAAATTCGTACTTTATTTTGTTGCCTTTACGACAAAAAATGGTAGAATCATGAATTTGTCTTATACTGCGTACGTGAGAGATAAGGTATTTTCAAAATTTATACAAACGACTGTAGCTGAAAATACACTCTCTATCCCCCAATATTTAGGGTAATTATGATTGTTCCCTTATATTTACTTTATGAATTGAAGTATTATATCCATTATATATACATCCATTATATATTGGTGGCCTTGGCTTATTAATTAAATTTCTTATTTTCATACAGTTAAAATTTGTTGCGGACATTCCTCTTGTAGCTTGGAAGCACCACAAAGAAAATAAAAGTTTTAGCGGGCGAAATGGGACAAAAAGGGATAAAATATGGTACCAATGATACGACAACAGCTAGAATCATGAAATTCTGTGTGTACATCCCTAATTGCATAGACACGTAAAATAGAGGGATTTTTTGAAATTCGTACTTTTAAGGGATATAATTAAAAAGAGGGATAAAAATGGGACCTACCAAACCGCTGAAGTTGAAATCATGAAATTCGGTATATACATTCTGACTATGAATACTCAAAAAAGGTTTTTTCAAAATTTGTACATTTGGGCGGAGAATCACTTATCTTATCACTTTGTCTGTATCTGAAAATGCTTCTTTCTAATGGCGACTGACAATCGCCTAATATTTAGGCATGTTCTCTTTCACAATTTCAGCATTTTATTTATATATAGTAGTCGATTTTAAACAGTGCGCATAAGTATACATTATAGTCTGAAATAGTAAACAAATATAGTAATGTGCATAAAAATATCACAATTTGGTACTGTGCTTCTATGTCGACATCCTTTAATCTGCTGGTAATACTGTGGAATGCACTCCGTGGTGGAGGGTATATAAGATTCGGCCCGGCCGAACTTAACGCCTTCTTACTTGTTTTCTATTACTTGGGAAACTTTCTGTCAAAAATTCGTTGGATTTTTTTCTACAAATAATGCATATGGGACAAGTCATAATAATATCTGAAAAACTATTAAGGAAGTTTTTAATATGTCGTGTGGCTCATTTAAAATTTTAAATTAGAATCGGCTATAAGAAAAGTACTTATTATTTTTTTCAAATTTCTGGTTTTATTGGAACACAACACCATTCATATGACTACCAAGACTGACTCGGTAGTAACCTATCTGATCAACCCAATTTTTCAGTACAGCCCAAAACCCAAACCAAGCAGTGACTCGTTGTAGATACATTGGCTTCTCAATAGTCACGAGTTGGTTCTCTGAACCCTATATGCGACAGTTTTGCTTATTGACATAGCCACCGGGATGAAAATGAGCTTCATGAAGGCTAAATTGAAGGCCGATCTCTTCTCGAAAAATCTTCACGTATGTATGTATGTATGTATGTATATTTATTGATTAAATGATTTAAATTTTCACAATAATTTAATATTAACTTATAAAGAGTTTAGTTAAAATAAAATAACTTTTCTACTTAAACATAAATAAACAATATTATTTTAAATTTCCAAGTTATTATAGAGATTCAGGGAAAGAAGTTTACAATGCAAAACCCTAGACATTTAATTAATAATTAAGATGTCAAAAGATAAAAGTAAACTTAAATTTAGGAATATAGAGCTCGTATATGATCGTATGATGAATATGAACATTTTTCATTAAATTTTTGTGTTAGGTTATTTAATCTATCTTTAACTAATGATACATTATATCGTGAATGAAGACGAACAGTTGAAAAGTGGTATGGCAAATTACACATCATTTTTAAGATTTTATTTTGACTTATTTGCAAACGTTTTATGTGACAATCTGAAGCATCGTGCCATACAGGAGCGCCATAAAAGAGGATAGCGTGAAATATCACTTTCAAAATTATAAGCTTGTTTTCAATGCTTAATTTAGATTTTCTATTAATGAAAGGATATACAACTTTAACAGTAGTATTGATTTTGTTTATAGTATAGCTTATGTGGTCTCTGAATATAATTTTTTGGTCAAGAATTACGCCTAAATATTTAACTTTTTGTTCCCAAGGGACGCTAACGCCGTCAATCTTAATTTCTGAATTAGGTAAGAAACAGTTTTTTCTTTTTCTTGTGAAGTAAATGGCTTGGGTTTTGGATGCATTTACTACAATCTTCCATTTGTTGAAATAATCAATAACGTCATTTTTCTGAAGATTGAACAATATATCAGACGAATATATATTTGAACTCAAAATCGCTGTATCATCTGCGAAAATTGATGATTCACATCCATCTAATAAAGGAAAATCATGAGTATAAATATTATATAGAATGGGAGAAAGGCAAGACCCTTGAGGACACCCAGCAGGCACCGTGTAATTGTTTGATTGTTTATCTCCAATATTAACTCTAAAAGTTCTATTTGTTAAAAAACTTTTGATGATTTTTATTGTAGGTATATCTAACCCAATTTGCATCAACTTGTGTATCAATGCGTCGTGCCAAACTGAATCGAAAGCAGACTTTATATCTAATAGCACCATAGCGGTTGATTTACCTACATTAAAACTATTTTTAACAACTCACTACTTTGGAACATTTGGACATTTTGCAAATGTCAAACATAAACCTCAAAATAAAAATAAAAATGATTCTTATTCTACCTTTCATATCAAAGTAATATGTAGTAATAGATAAAAGTTTCAAGTATTTTTTTATATTGATAACTTCTACTCATAAAGTATCATGAATTTGGCGATTGATTCATTTATAAGCTGAAATATTATAATTTTAAATAATGACAGTAATTCAGCTAATTGTTATTAAAATTAGACCTCTTTAGATTTGAATTGTTTACCTAGATTCCCATATTTATCTGATATTTTTCGGAAAAGAAAATATAAATGCTCGACACTTGAATGGAAATTACCATGACATTCTGTTTAATTGCTCAATTTCTTTTCATTTAAGGGTCGGAAATATTTGACTTTATGACTTCTAACCAATATGTATATTTTTTGTATTCTGTTTCTCTATATATTTTACTGAGTGTAAATTTCTCATTTTTACAAGTCTATCGAATATATGAAATTCCCGGAAATTAAATGATTTGTAAATAATGGTTGCTCGCCTCCACACATAGTACATGTGGGTAATGTTATGATTTTCTAGTCACACAGCAATTGAATCCAAATACTCATGAGAAGTTTTATATAATAAATTAAAGAATTAAATCCTTCATTTCCTTTCCAACCCTTGCCTACGATAAAATATGGGTCCTTTGAAGCATGTGTCTGAATCTATACACACACTTATAGAGTATAACTGAGAAGAGAGTGGTTTAACAACCAAGCCATAGAAAAGTGAAAATGAAACATGTACTTTCTTTTGATTATATGTGCTTTAATTTCTCCTATTTTTTCTTTTACTTGTTGTTGGAGTCCTTTGAACTCCCTACTCCAACCAATTCAGTTTAGCACTCATACACAAAAATACACGGACACAAATACAGAGAGGCACAAAGAGGAAGACAAGCAGAGGGCAGAGAGACACTTACATAGAAAATCAAATATTTACACATAAGAAAGGGCACGCAAACGTCCTACATCCTTTAGCATTAAAATATGCAAATATTTTTCTTCACTTTGTGAAATAAAATTATTTCAATGCATTTCTCCATAACCAACATATTAAGATCTTAATGATCATCATCGCACAGTGATACCAAAAATTATAATAGTTATTTATCATCAACGATATAAATATTATTAGAGTGTGGGTGTGTTTTCCACAAAAGATCTTTAAATTTGACAAAGCATAACATTGCATTTTATTTATGAAACATTAATCTCAGAAAATATATTTTTTAAAAGAGAACGTAAAATTTGAGTTCCTTAGAGCAGAGCATATTGTCTTGAGGCAAACTGAACAAAAAATAAGTTATCTAGGCAATTAGAAACATTCCCATATATTTCATATATTTTTATCCCATTGATATAGTATTTTCGTAAATAGATGCATATTGTAACCATTTCTTTTTAGAACCACTGTACATTGACTTCTTGCAAGTGATGGCTGTTGCTTGTTTATGTGCAGCTATTCATCGGTTCCTGCTTCCGTCTCCTCTTTATATGTATGAATTTCATGAAAAGGAAACGTTTAAATATTCGATTGTAAAAATCAACATATTCCTTTTGCATTTGCTTTGAACGTCTTCGTAGTCGCCTTTCCCCCTCAAGACTTCTTCCTCTATTCCTTTGAAATTCTTAACATATTTCTTTAGTTGCACTTAGACGAATATATGGCATGCGACATGTTCGACTGAATAGCTGTGATGACATGAGCAGCATATTGGTTGCACAATTGGGTTTAGGTTTACAGGAAGTAGGAAGGAAATGCGTGTACGTGTTAATCGGATTGTGTCTTAAACATGTATTCTTCCGTTTATTTTCACCCTACTTCTAATGAATTTATTTGCGAATTATGTATGGTATGTATGTAGGTATGTGTGATTTAAAGTCATAAAGTTAACAAAAAGTTAATATTTGTCGAAAAGAAAATTTAGTTGGACTAGAGATACTTAGATAGAGAAGCGGCTCTGTTCAGGCTAAGTAGTGTCATTTATCGCAATGAAGACTTAATTTAGAAGCGTTTAATGTCCTTATTGAATCGTTTTAGCAAACAGAGGTCCATTCCAAAATTGTAAATTTTTCAATACAAAAAAAATTATTATCAAAAATTCTCAAATCATACTTTTAGGGGATGAAAGAGGACAGAAATTGTAAGAAACAAACGACTAGATACGTGAAGAGAGGGATATACACGTGCGTATATCCCTCTAGTTGCGTAGACTTTAAAATAGAGATATTTTGAGAAGTTCGTACTTTTACGTCAACAGGATAAAATGCGTCATGATTCACAATCTTGAGGTGCTTTATGACCTGTGGCAATACAAAGAAACACTTCCGATCTAAGTGTGAGTGTGAGTACTCAAAGGAATGGAAAATGCACAAGCATTTCAAAAATTTTACGCGAAGTCAACAGTGTCTAATTTTTTTTCAATGAACCAACACTCAGGGGATGTGCCCTATAAATGCAGTACATTGCGGAAGGAAGATTAGGTATTAGAAGGATGAAAGAGGGAGTAGTGTCGGTTGACATCTGTTTTGAATCTCGGAATGACGTAATTGGAGGGAAAGATATTTGCCGGAAGTCCACTCCACATACGGATAGTACGGGCGAAGCACGAATTTATTCTGTATTGTGTACTGCGTCCGGTTGCCCAACCGAGTCGGGTAATCGCGTATCTCTACCAAACGTTCTCACGGGCGGTATGAGATTACGAATTTCCGAAGAACAACCACCATGAAAGTACCGATAGAACAATGAAACAATCTGCCGGTAATACTGTGCAATACACTACGTGGTGGAGGGTATATAAAATTCGGTGCGGACGAACTTAACGTTTTTTAACTTGTTTTCGCTCTGGACGTTCAGTTTAATGAACGTCGAATATCTAGTTCTTCTATATTTTTGCCGTTATTATTTTATTTTAATTTATTTTGAAATGAAATTAAATTGTTAATGGTAATTTTATGTTTTTATTATTCGAACCATGTTCGTTCATGTTTAAAATGTCACTTAACCCAACATGCAAAAATTCCACCTTTAGTCGACGTTGTTGCACTGCTGTCACCCATTGAGGTTTCTCCTCTGATATCGAAATCCGAATTAAACAAAAACATAAAATCACGTTTTATGTGTCTTGATGTGGTTTTGTCGTTGATTGGACAAAGAGGTAGCCGAATGGGTTTAAATTTAATTTACAAGCATAAGAGTAATGTGAGAGACATTGTGTTTGATTCCATAAAAATAGCTAATTAAGTTTTACAAGCGCAAGTAATATTTTCGACTTACCTAAAATTGTTCTGTATTATTCTTAAGACTGCCCAAGATAGTCTATTTTGATATGGAAAAGTAGAAGTCTCTACATAAAATAGTTTAATTTTCCTGTTAATATTCTCAAAAAACTTAAACTTAAGTTATAAAAATTTATTACTATTAAATTCGGGTCAAAATATTTTTTTCAAATCATTGCCAGGAGCATTTAGACAATAGGCTTATTGTTCGTAGAAATGTAGATAGAGTAGAATTACAGCTACCTACTTATTGATAGCTAAGTGATAAATAATAAAGATTCTTGAAAACTGAAAACGTAACCTCTTCAGTAACTATGTAGATCATAAATATGTGCACCACATTTTCACGACATTTGAGGTTGTCATGGTAATTATTATATCTCTTTCTTAAGGTAAATTATTTGTTTACATTTGCATTGGACTAAAGTAGCTACACATGTTACTTTGGCCAAATCATTGTTCAAAGTTCTCATTTGTCCGTATAATTTGATTGTTGAGTATTCAAGCTCGATGTCAGTGTGGTTTTATATTGTAATTATTATTTATTCGTTATTTCGATCCTCATCTTCAGGAATTCTACAAACATAATTTTATTTTATAAAAATCAAACTTAGTATGTTTTGCATCTATAACTTACGAACTATAAATAAAAAGACAGCAGCCTGGAATCATCTCTAATCTGCTGCTGATGTTTTAAACAATTATTTATTGGTGACTAGGACATCGTTGTAAGTGGAAAGGACACCACTGAACTGGGAAGGACAGACTAAGCCGGTTGCATTAAACTGACGCCGAAATTGAAGTACGAAAATGCAGTTTGCACCGCTTAATGCCGAGAAAGCTGAAGACATTAACAGACCATTATTATTCTTGTTTTAACATGTTAACCACATATCGAGCGACTGACCGTTCGACAATCATTACACGTTCCACAGATGCAAGCACACATGGGCATATATACATCCATATGATCCTACCTACGTTTTGGCAATGGAAAATGATATGATTCGTTAGTTTATGGTCTGTAAAACTATTCTTAAATGAAGAGGCACAGTGGAGCCAAAATAAAAAAATTGGGTATAAAGTCTTAAATCGATTGGTATTAAACGATGGCTTGTTGAAACCCACTAAAGCAACACAAATGGTAGATGGTGGTAGGAGTTTTATTGGGCGCCAAATTGATTATGTTGATGATGCATGTTAAGTAAAACCTCCATTATCGGCAACGAAAATAAGAAACACCAATGTCCCAGATGTTGAAAATGCCATTTTCGAATTTCGAAAAAACAAAAGTTGTGCTGAATTGTGCTAGGTTTGTGCCCAATTGTGCCGTAAAAAATTTTTCGAAAAATTGAAAATTGACCGAGATATTGCGAAAAAACTTTTTTTCCAAAAAAAAACGCTGGGATTGCCATTTCGTTTTTTTGCAAAAACAAAAGTTGTGCTGGATTGTGCTAGCGGAGTACATAATTGTGCCGTTTTTAAAAAAGTTCTATCTTAATCCGTTTTCGAAAAAATCGCTATTTTCGAAAAAATCCTAGAATTGCCATTTTGTTTTTTCGCAAAAACAAAAGTTGTGCTGAATTGTGCTAGATTTGTGCCCAATTGTGCCGCAAAAAGTTTTTCGAAAAAATTAAAATTGACAGAGATACAGCGAAAAAACTTTTCGCAACAAAAATCGCTGAAATTTTCATTGTAGGTTTTTTGGGCAGCAAAAGTTGTGCTAGGTTCTTCTAGAGGAGGGTGTTATTGTGCCGTTTCAAGCTAAGTTCTATCTCAAACCGTTTTCGAGAAAATCGCTGATCAAAATTTTGGCGATTTTTGCAAATCCAAAAACTGTGCTGAATTGTGCTCGCCTAACACAATTTTTTCGTGATACATCAAAAAGTGCTCATGTCAATGGTTCATAAAAATAATCGCCATTTTAACTTTTTTAGCCATTTTCCATATAACTTTGCAAAAAACGCGAATTTCAAAAATCCAAAAGTTGTGCTGGATTGTGCTCGCCTAGCACAATTTTGCTATCATATTCCAAAAAGCGCCAACTTTTTTTAAAAGTCCCAAAAACGCCAAAAATTCTAGAATTGCCATTTTGTTTTTTTACAAAAAGTTGGCGCTTTTTGGAATATGATAGCAAAATTGTGCTAGGCGATTCAATTTTAATTTTTTCGAAAAACTTTTTGCGGCACAATTGGGCACAAATCTAGCACAATTCAGCACAACTTTTGTTTTTGCGAAAAAACAAAATGGCAATTCTAGGATTTTTTCGAAAATAGCGATTTTTTCGAACACGGATTGAGATAGAACTTTTTTAAAAACGGCACAATTATGTACTCCGCTAGCACAATCCAGCACAACTTTTGTTTTTGCAAAAAAACAAAATGGCAATCCCAGCGATTTTTTTTGGAAAAAAAGTTTTTTCGCAATATCTCGGTCAATTTTCAATTTTTCGAAAAACTTTTTACGGCACAATTGGGCACAAACCTAGCACAATTCAGCACAACTTTTGTTTTTTCGAATGGCATTTTCAACATCTGGGACATGAAACACCAACCAATGACACAGTAACACACACAACATACCCTCCTCACACATCACCTAAGGAGGAGTCATCTGGACAGGCAGTTAGTTGACACTATGGTCACAAATAAGACATTCTTTGGTCAAAAGTAATTTTTTAATTTTCTAATTTTATTTTTTCACTTCACAAAATTTGGCGATTTTTTTTTTAAATTTTAAATTTTTTTTTTTGGTTAATTTGTTTCGTCCGGCATAACTCGGGAACCACTAGCCCGATTTAATTGAATTAAATTTTAAAAAATTTAAAATTACAATTCCCTTAATCTGTTCATATATTGTTTTCCTATACAAGCAACAGTTTCCAAGTTAAAAATGAATATATAAAGGAAAAAACTTATTTTTTGCCTAAAAATTTAAATTTTTTTTTTTTTTTAAATCCATAAAAAATCCAAAATGAAAAAAAATGTCAAATCTTATTACTTTTACGTAAAGTCACATAACCTATGAGCAAAATGAGACAAAGATCATGAAAATCGATGCACGCGTTTCGCTTTTATTCGCAATTGAGTAAAGGTATGCATTTCAAAAATTTAAAAAATTTTTTTTTGGTTAATTTGTTTCGTCCGGCATAACTCGGGAACCACTAGCCCGATTTAATTGAATTAAATTTTAAAAAATTTAAAATTACAATTCCCTTAATCTGTTCATATATTGTTTTCCTATACAAGCAACAGTTTCCAAGTTAAAAATGAATATATAAAGGAAAAAACTTATTTTTTGCCTAAAGATTTAATTTTTTTTTTAAAAAATCCATAAAAAATCCAAAATGAAAAAAATGTCAAATCTTATTACTTTTACGTAAAGTCACATAACCTATGAGCAAAATGAGACAAAGATCATGAAAATCGATGCACGCGTTTCGCTTTTATTCGCAATTGAGTAAAGGTATGAATTTCAAAAATTTGCTTGACATATGCACAACTTTGTCTATGGTAAGGTTTTTTCTTTTTTTTTTTTGATTCTCAGAATTAACAAAACGGAATAAACAAAGGGTTATTTAATTTTTATGATTGCGTAAGCAAAGTAATAAACGCTAATAAATGTGCGTGAACAATTAAAAGGAAAAAAGGAAAGGGGACTTTTTTAATTATTTGGGTTTTCCGTTGGCTACCTGTATGATTTTTTTACAGAAATGCAACCCACATTTAAGGGTGGTCATTATTCGGAAAATTTAAGACTCACACATGGTGAAACAGGTATGTAGCCACCGTAAAAAAATATACACCCATTTATAAGTACCTGTCAGTAAAATACTAAACAATACACAGTATAAATAGGTCTTCATTGATCGATTTTACTCATTCAACAAGTGTCGACGAACGCGATAGTTAAAATGAGCAAACGTTCGCGAGGATTTGAATGCAATACCAATCCAAGTAATTTTTGTTACATGTGCGGAGAATACGTTTCTGAAAAAAACAAGCGTTGTTTTTCACCTAAATTGAGAGATTCATTTGAAGAGAGCTTCAATTTAAAGGTCTCAAACATAGATGAGCGGTGGACACCAAGTGCTCTATGTCCAAGGTGCTACGTACAGCTAGCTGACTCAAGGTAAGTGTAGATTACGAAATTCAAGAACATATATAACTTATTATTGAAATTCTTTCAGACGACAGCCGAGAATCATCATGCCAATGCTTTGGAGAGCTCCGCTTTGCCATGTAACAGATTGCTACTTCTGTCTTAGCAAAAAAACAGGCGTGGGAAAAAATATACGATGGAATTACGCTGCTGTTTCAACAGTGAATTTTCCAGTGCCATTTTCCGAAGAACCAGTGGACCCGCAATCGTCCGTTTCAAGATGGGCATCTAATAATGAGGCGATACATCCAACATCAGATCCGGAGACAGTAGAAACCACATCAGAATGCGAGTCAACATATACATTGCATGGAGGTCAACGCTTATGTTCCCAAGCAGAACTGAACGATTGGGTTAGAGAATTGAAACTCTCCAAGGAAGATGCAGAGTTGCATGCATGGCGCATGCAACAGTTCGGTTTCTTGGCTCCTGGTGTGGTGACAACAATCTACAGGAAGCGTCATGAACCATACGCAAGGTACTACACAAAAAAAGACAACATCTGTTTTTGTAAGGACATTCCCGGATTATTTGGTGAACTCGGGTACTCTTACGATCCAGGAGAGTGGCGTCTTTTCATCGACAGCAACAAGCAGAGCCTTAAAGCAATTTTACTGCACAACGGCAACGAGAAACCTTCGATTCCAATTGCTCATGCCGTTGACACCAAGGAAACATACGAAGTCATGGACAATCTACTAAAGTGCCTTAACTATGAGAGGCACGATTGGAAAGTTTGTGCCGACCTTAAGGTTATCGGTATCCTTTGTGGATTACAAGGTGGATTCACAAAGTACTGTTGTTTTCTCTGCCTTTGGGACAGCCGCGATCGTCAACATCATTACACCAGGAGGAGTTGGACAGAAAGAGTTAACTTCATCCCCGGCAGCGACAACGTGAAATATACACCACTCATAAAAAAGGAAAATGTTTTTCTCCCACCTCTTCACATAAAGCTCGGACTCATAAAAAACTTCGTGAAAGCTATCAACAAAGATGGCGAAGCGTTCGCCTATTTAAAAACCATTTTTCCTCACCTTTCATCGGCAAAGATTAAGGAAGGCGTTTTCGACGGTCCGCAAATTAAAAAGTTGTTGCAAGACCAACAGTTTGAGCACATTTTATCAACAAATGAAGCTGCAGCTTGGAACTCATTTCGGCAAATTGTTTCCGGATTTCTTGGAAACAACAAAAGCTCAAATTACAGAGAGATCGTCGAACAACTACTCCAAAATTATAAAAAAATTAGAGCAAATATGTCGCTTAAGATACATTTTCTACACTCGCACTTGGACTTCTTTCCGGACAACCTGGGCGATGTGAGTGACGAGCATGGTGAGCGTTTTCATCAGCAAATGAAAGAAATTGAGCACCGATACCAAGGATTTTGGAACGAAGCTATGATGGGGGACTATATCTGGTTCCTGATAAGAGAAACAGACCCACAACAATATAAAAGAAAGACAAAAGCACATAATTATTTTTAATTTGAAGGTTTTTATTTTTGTGTTTAGATATTTTTTTTTAAACTTTTTTTATAATTAATTAATGTTGATATCCTTAGGATAATTTCTTGTACATATATCGAATTGTTTTTTAATTTAAAGTCATATATTTTTGTCACCCAAAAATTTTAATTTGTTTTGTAATAAAAAAGAAAAAACCTTACCATAGACAAAGTTGTGCATATGTCGAGCAAATTTTTGAAATTCATACCTTTACTCAATTGCGAATAAAAGCGAAACGCGTGCATCGATTTTCACGATCTTTGTCTCATTTTGCTCATAGGTTATGTGACTTTACGTAAAAGTAATAAGATTTGACATTTTTTTTCATTTTGGATTTTTTATGGATTTAAAAATAAAAATTTTAAATTTTTAGGCAAAAAATAAGTTTTTTCCTTTATATATTCATTTTTAACTTGGAAACTGTTGCTTGTATAGGAAAACAATATATGAACAGATTAAGGGAATTATAATTTTAAATTTTTTAAAATTTAATTCAATTAAATCGGGCTAGTGGTTCCCGAGTTATGCCGGACGAAACAAATTAACCAAAAAAAAAATTTTTAAAATTTAAAAAAAAAAAAAAATAAAAAAAAACGAAAAAAAATTTTTATTGCGTTTTTCGAGCTCATGTCAAGGTTATCTACACAGAAAAAATTATCGCATCCGGAGTACATGAAATTTTTTTCATTTTGTTGAGTAGTGTAATCATTGCAAAATTAATTTACGCGTCACTTAACAGGACAAATTAACAAAAATGCACAATAAAAAGTAGGTAAAAATTTAATGGTGCCGAATGCATCTCCTCGTTAAAGAGCCGAACAGCTTAAAATAGCACACAGAAACCTGACAGAATTCTCAACTCAAAATTTTGGTGTGTCGTTTTCTCTCTTCCATCTATATTTTATAGAATGCAAATTTAATTACAAATAGCAAAGTGGCATTTATTACTTTCCTGCACACAACCTCTATCATGATTCCCGGCCATATTCTGGAGGTTTTGCAATTTGTCAACCAAATACTCGGACTCTTTAAGTAAATTATTTTCCCAAACGAATATTTATCATTATATTAAATATTTTATCAGTATTTATTTATTTATTTTATATTTAAACATACAGCATTAACATATATTTCAAGTTATCTCGATTTTAAAGCAATACTAATTTAATACAGATAGAAGCTTGAAAATTTAAGTATTTTTAGCACATACTCTCTTATTTGATTTGACATATATTGTACTGGTGTCTTAGGGTGCGAATAAGTATTAAAAATAATTTGTGAGAAATTGTATCCTTTGGAAATTTGAAGTATTTTAAGGAGCAACAGGATGAGAAAATGAAAAACTAAAAACGCCAGTTAACTCTATTTTACCTATAGTTTCAGATGCATCAAGTTTGTAAAAACAAATAGCTAAAGATTCCTCATAAAAACAAACGCCAACGATATGTAAACAGAAAATAGGGGAAAACAAGGAGACACAAGTACAGCCTACCCGAGACAAGGATACCAAAAAAAAAACAGACTCAGAGAAGACAATACATTTGAGTGAATGCAATGAAAAATATCAAACAATACTAGAATCTTTGAAAGTGTTCAATTCATTTTATTTGGCTTTTCTACAGTTAACTACGCGACGGCTTGCTTTTCGCAGCGATATTAATTCAAGCAAGTTGTAGCTACATATGTGTTATAGATATGGTTGTGGGGGCGAGAACGTCCACATTTAGATGTGTTTTGTGGTATTGCACTGCGGGTGAGTCGGAATAATTAATATAAACTGCACTTTTAATCAGTTGGTCAGAATTTTAATTTTCCATCGAGCAGATTCGTGAGGATTTATAAGGCCACTCTTACGGTGGTGGTAAAGTTAACCTCCTCTTGACGATTTTTATTAATTACTCTCTTGTGTTTCCTTCTAAAAATTATAATTTGCTAGTGATCTATTATGTGTAATTTTTTTCTAATGTAAGCTGTATCCACAAGTGTTTTCCAAAAAGTGTTGTATAAACTGAAGTGTTGTAGTAACTGAAGCAAGGGAAGCATTTTCTTTTCTGGACCGATTTTAAACAACCCAAGCTGATCTACACCTATTATACGTATCTCTGAAAATTCTATCTAATTTTGTCTGTAAAAATCTGGTAAAATACGAATGTATATGGCGAGGTAATTTTAAAATTGAGTTCCAGATTAATATTTGAAGGAGTTACAAATGATCTTTCTATTTTCTTCGTTTTGAAGCCACAGTGTACAAAGTACGATGTTTGACAAATATTCCACTCATATGTGGAAGACATGTTAAAAGGCAGTCACAAAAAATAAGTTTTTTAATTGTTTTGTATTTTGTTTTATCACATCTTTTTGGAGTTTTAGCTTCTGTTTCTATGCGTTTGTCAGAGAAAACACAAATCATGTAAAAAAGACATGGAACGAAAATATTCGGAATGAAAGAAATGCAAATCTATTTACCGCTCAAGGTTGGAAGAGGAGTTAGGCGAAGCCTGGCCAAACAGGGGGTGCTATGGGATCCTTTCAGTACCACAAAATCACCTCTTTCTTGGTTGAGATTAATTTCTTAACGCAAATGTTGGTGTTCGAATGTGTGTTTTCCTTATTTTTGCTTTATTTATTTTTGTAGGCAAAGCAACCGTTTTATTTATACATTTTACTTGCTTTTGCTGGCTTTACATTTCAAAATCTCGTCATCACAAGTTTGTCATTATGTTAAGAGGATACTACAGAGGAAGCGAAATTTGTGCGCAGAATTCCATATCTCCGAAGGGGTAAAAATTATATTCCCTATTTTGGTCCTTGTTTTAATGTTTTCTTTAGCCATTTAGGGAGCAATGTCCTTCTCGATAAACAACACCACCAACATAACGTCATATGAGTTGAGCTAAACTTTTCTTTTTTATCCTTTGCCCAAGTACTACACCACTACACTCGCCGGGTGGATGTGACAATGCTCCCCTAACATGTAAATACAACGAGTACAACTACAAAAGCAAACAAGAAAAAAGAAACGCGTCATCACATCATGATTTCAATTCAAAAAGAATGACTTTATATTCAACATGGAAAAGGCAAAAAGCAAACGGCGCACAGTGGGGCCTTTTGACTTTTTTCGTTGCAAAAATCATAACTTCTGAAATAGGGAACATAATTACAAAAGTAAACCTATACTTACTGGGAGCTTTAAAATCAGACGTTGAATATAGATATTCTTTCGATTCAAAAACATTACATTTCGTGTTATTTTACATTAACTTTTTTGTTAACAAACTACTCATTTTTCATTTATATTTTGATCTAACATGACATATAATCACATATTTAGTAATATAATTATAGTTAAATGACTGAACCCCTCCCGCATTTCCAGACAAAAACACGTATATATATTATATTATATTGTTTTTTCGTGCTCAGTAATATATGTATATGTAATAATTTTTATAAAGTTATTCTCAGAAACAGTTTTGCCACGCCCCTCCCGTCCCAATGCTAGTTTTTTTAATATATAGTCTATAGATCCTATCTGTATGAAGTTCCAAAACGAGACAAAAGTTTTTATAATATAAAAATGTGTGGCAGGTGTCATACCCACTTTTCTCGTACCGCCCACTTTTTCTACAAATTTGCAAATTAATATTCAATGAACTCAAACAAGATTTCAAGATTCTTGTTGCCATATATCGAAATATATATTGGGTTCTAATTTCTAGAGAAGGCGTCACGCCCATCTTTCAAATCTCGCCCATTTGTATCTTGCCTACGTAATTGACAACTTAACAAACTCACAGAATTTCAAGAAACTCGGTGTCTTGTAAGAGCAAATACTCTATAACTGGTTTTAATTTATTATGGGATGTGCCACGACCTCTTCAAAAATACCGCCCACTTTCTCCCAACTACCCAGACTAATAGTGGATGGATTTACATAAAATATCAGAACTATCAGTATCATAGAAATGATAATTGATTTTAATTTCATAACCAATCCCTTATCCAATTTCGCCCTTTTTTGCACTACTGTCCAAAATAATACCCAATGAACTTTCACAAATTTTCAAGACTGATGCGAAAAAATAAACGATCAAAATATAGTGTTTTTTTACTACCGCGACTTTTGGGTAGCTAAGCCTCGGAAATCACCAGCTTTATTCTATTCCATTTCATTTAACGTACCTTTCAAACGAGACCAAAGACGTAAAAATTGGGTAGATAGTTTGTCTCTAACTCAATTATGAAACTTACAATTTTTTAATTTTTTGTTTTTTCTTGAGTTCTGAAGAAATGAATCAACTTTGAGCGGCAATATAAACCACAATTTTTGTCCAATTTTGAATCGGTTTTCAAATTTTTGATCGGTATCAAGTTCTCTGTCAATTGGTATTATCAGTTTTACCAAAAGCTTTTAGCAAATTTTCGACTTTTGCCAGTGATTCCCGGCAGAGGCCCCACAGTGCGGCGTATCAACCCATCCATACATATTCACAAACGATTTCATTAAGTAAAAAATATAAAATTAACAAACAAAACTCCACACACGAGGATCCGAATGGGGATTCCTATTTACATCCTTTTATTCAGTCGCATAATTCATATAAAACTGGCCTACGAAGCACAGTGGTGCTTTTGAGGAAGGATTTCTAGAGAAGTTCTGTTTGTAGATTATTTTGAATAAGCAATAAAGTTGGTTTATTGGCGAATGGAAGTTTTTGGGAACAATAACCTGTAAACTAAAGCATCCTAGCAAAAACTTGGTAAGTACGTGTCATTTCCATTTGCATTACCAGATAATGGATCTCATCAACCTTACGATTACTTCCAACTAATATATAATGACTTAAAAAAAGAAGTAGTTATTGCTATTTTTATAAAATCTGCAATAACTTATGATTCCCATTTAAGGGTCTAGTTGGAAAGACACTGATCTGCAATTTTGTTTTTGGGACCCATTGATAACCGTAATTTGTATACCCTCCACTAATGTATTAAGTCTTTGTGCACTTGTTTGTACCACCCAAAATGAAAAGATTTCGACGCATCGTTTATTATGCTTAAAGGTCGTCAGACAAATTTACCAACTAATTTTCATAATTCTACTTGCATACCATGACACTTTCTTTGATTGGAACCACTGTGCTGCGAATGTTCCTACTTACATGTACCATAGTTCTCAAGTATATGTATTCCTCATCGTCCCATACACTGTATTTATGTATAAGAATGAATTTATATAAGTATCGTATATGATTTCAATAATACTGCTCTTGTTTTTAATAGCGAGAACCATAAGAAGAGTCTTACTTTTTTTCTATGCCATACAAAAGTGACCCACACCTAGTTTTGGAATATAAAACACATCTTAACTTTCCTCACTCTACCTTTCAACACTTGTTGTTGTTGCATAATTATGTATAGTTCTTCCCCTCATGTTTTTCTGCTTAAATAATTACTAACTACAAAAGGATTTAAATAAAAATCTGCAAAGGGTTCTTTTTCAAGTATATTATGTAAACAAAGGGTCTCCCTCATAAGAATGAATGATGGTAAAGACGAATTGAATGGCTTGAGGGGAACGCATTATACATATGATGCAAAATACTAATTCACTTCTCGTATATCTCAAATCATATTTTAGTTAGCCGAAATATAAAAAGTGTTGCACCAACCATAGTACACAGTATTATTTGTGATATTAATGTATTATTTTTTACATTACATTATTGTATCTTGTGTTTATAAATATATTCATTCCTCTTTTCGCGAAAGTATGGCTAAAATCCACAACATTGGCCAAAGCCTATCACCCATCATTCCTTATCGACATCACCCTGTTGCATACTCACAAATTATGCTGTGTGACAGTCCAAAAATTCTGAGAAGTAATACTATTTTTCATGTAGGCATTGTCGAGTAGAACAAGAATCTGTATTTAAAATTTGCCAGACACCCCCAAAATCTTGAGGTACGGTTTAAAACCCGATTTTTGTACCTTTGCACAATTATAATATTGTAACTTAGTTGGTTATCAACCGATTTTAACTTTCACATCGGATTTGAAAACCAGCAGCAATCGATCGATGTATTATTTAAGAAAACTTAAGAAATCTGTACGATTTTGTTCAGAAAACACATTTTTATTATTTTGTTTGGTAACCGTACCACTTGTAAATTTATTTAAATAACACATTTAGTATGGAGTAAACAGCCGCTTTGTTTCTACTCAACAATACCTACAAGAAAAATAATATCACTTCCCAGAGTTTTCTATTTCATTCTTTTTTGTAGCACTGTGTTACTCTAAAATATATAATAAAGATGACATATGTAAACTGAGATGTACATGCTTAAATATGCACATATGTACATATGAACACATAAAACAGGAGCGTTATTCCCCCTCTTATAGAGGTTCATGACAACATGATCCTTGAACAGGCCTAAAGGTTAGGGGTGACCACTATGAAGTAAAACAGAAATTAAAGCAGAAAAGAGAAGCGATATCAGCATACATCTCACTCCTCCAACGAAATTTTATCCCCTATACTAAATAGCAAGTTAAAAGAAACTCGTCATTAGAGACAGAAACGAGGAATTCGCTTATTTCCTATGTCAAAAATTTTATTACTTTGACAAAAGTTTGACAAGAGTACGTACGGTATGACTTAGAATCTTTAAGACTTTTTAGATCTATAAAAAAGGCAGAAAAGCTTCGTTTCTCTTATGCTACATAACCATGGGCTTCACTTTCTAATTTAAAAATATTATAATTATCAGAGTTGTCTTGGAATCATTCTGTGGTCAAACAAAGCAGCCTATGAGTGAAGACTTTAGCAAGACTGGTTTTTTTCGAATTTCTCGCAGAATACCAATTTTTCTATAGAAATATTGTATCAATATAACCCGAACCAGAACATTTATTGTCACAAATCGGTCAATGTTAGCTAAATACTGTCAATATTTTTCTTATGGAAGAATTATCCTTAGCTCCTCTTCCATTTTTTATTTCAAAACTGCCCTTCTACTTTCAATAATCTTTCAAAGTTTCACAGCATACACAAGAGACTACATTGTAAACACCACATCGTACAAAACAATGAAACCAAAAAATACAAAATGAACTCAATAACGAGCAAAAGTGCAGTTGTAAAACATATTATGTTAATACGGCCTCGATAGAAGGGGGTTCCTCAACCACTTATTGACAATGTAGTGATACCAACATCTTCGTCGATGATGATGATGATTGAAATGAAGAACACAACACGCATTGTACAATTAAGCGGATAAATCAATTAGCACAACGCCTCGTGTAAGCCGCAGGCTAAACAAAACTGAAAAGCCACATAACATAACCACAACAACACGAGGCAATGGTTGCATGTCATCCGCGACAAAACTTTAAGAAGTGCAATACGCCGGCATAAACAACACCACATGGTGTTGTTGTTATGACTGTTGTTATGGTAAAACAAGTAAGGTAAGACTAAAGTCGGGCGGAGCCGACTATATGATACACTCCACTTTCTATCGTAATTAAATTCGTATCGTATCGTATTTTTGTATCCTGTAAATGTATGTGTTTGACAAAAAATGTTAAATCGGAAAGAACATCTGTATGGGGGTATATTGCAACATGGAACGCTGTGACCCACTTGTATGTTTATAGGTGAAATATAATATGCAAAGTTTGGCCAAAATCAGATAAACATTTGGGAGCAACATTTGTATATATATATAAATAAATGTATATCTAAATCTGAACCGATCTTACCCACTTTCACCATAGATGTTTTAGTTAGATTATTAGATATTGTGCCAATTCTAAAGAAAACCGGGTACAATATGTGATTTTTAGAGCGGAAAATGTCAAATCGGGAGCGACATTTATATGGGGGCTATATCTAAATCTGAACCGATCTTACCCACTTTCTGCATAGGTGTTTCTAGTTGTATTATAAGATGTTGTACCAAATTTAAAGAAAATCGGATACATTATGTGGTTTCTAGAACGGAAAAAGTCAAATCGGGAGCGATATTCGTATGGGGGCTATATCTAAATCTGAACCGATTTGCCTCAAATTAAATAGCGTTCGTCTTTGATCCACAAAACAATTTTTGTTAGGATCGGACTATAATTGTGACCTGTAATTTGATTACAACAATAGATGGACAGACGGACATTGCTAAATCGTTATAGTTATTCTAAACCGATCTGTATAATAAACGATGCGTCTAACTCGTTTCCTTTTGGGTGTTACAAACACATGTACATGGACATAATACTCTCGTGGAGTGTGTAAAGATGATGGTCATCAGAAGCATGGCGGTGGTTGGTTCTTGTCTCTTTGAAAACTTTACAAATTATACCATGCAACATGTTGTATAGCTTATCATCATCTGACATAGTAACCTAGCAAGTAATACCACCCAACAAAAAAAGCATTCAGTTTGTTATAAGACACACATAAAAAATTTGCTAAGGTGGAGATAAGTCCACTGCAATGTCTGGTAGAATATGAAAAATAAATTGTTTCTAATGTGGCAATTAACCGTTAAAAGGTAAATTTAAGGTGAAAACTTCAAAGTCGGTAGTTTGCAATATCTGATTTGCACAGCTGTAAAAGTATAGAACGGAAATCTGACCAAAATATGACCCTTGAAATCGGTTTTTGTGTTGAACGAAGTCAACGTAGGAGTGATATTTCTAAATCTCAACAGATTTACTTCAAAATCGTTTACTTTAATAAAAAGAATCGATGGACTTAGCTAAATCGATTCAGAAAAAAAGCCATAATCGACCGGTATAATAAAAGTGCTAAAACAAATACATACCATTTGGAGAAATTAAAACAAAAAATGTTCACCGCATTTTTATACCCTACACCACAGGGTATATTGACTTTGTGCAGATGTTTGTAACACCCATTAGGAAACGAGAATCACTTTTTGTCGATTTAGTAATGTCCATCTGTCTTGTACTTTGATTACAAGAATCAAAGTATAGGTCGCAATTGATGTTAGAACTAAATGAAACTTTGCACAACTAAGTTTTATGGAATAAGGACGAACGCTTTTTAATTTGAAGCAAATTGGTTTATATTTACAAACTTTGCTCCCGATTTTACTCTTTCCGCTCTAGAAACCACATATTTCAACATATTTTCTTCCACTTTGGTAAAACGCCATACATTTTAACTAGAAACAGCTCTGGTAAAAATAGGCCACAACGGTTTAGATTTATATATAGCTCCCATTCAAATGTCTCCTCCGATTTGACTTTCCGCTCTAGAAACCAAATATTTTAACAGATTTTGCTCAAATTTTGCAAAACAAATATATATACATACACCCGACTTTAACCTTCCTTACTTGTTTTGTATTAAATTTGTAAATTTTACTAAGCGAAATTAGGAACCAAAATGAGATCAATTATTTCCCGGCATACCAAGCGAACTCCCTTCTAACCATCCCACACCACTCCGTAAGAGAATGACTGAAAAATCCCAACAATTTCAAATATCTCAAATATACATTTACTTGAAGTAAGCATCAATTAGTAGAAAAATCTAAAATCAAACATTTTGCTTTGCCGAGTTTATTGTTGTTGCACAAAAGAAAACTAGCAACAAAATTGCTGCATTTACAGCAGTAAACACCGGCAACAGCAAGAGCAAAAACCTTTATGACACCACTAACAGCAATACACAAACTAAACAAAGTCAACAACAACGACAAGCAATGTGCCACGCGGTATGTGTGTGATGCACTTTTCAAAGCTCACACCCATGGGTGATGTGCTACAAATACACTCATGATGCCGGTTGGTACTTTTATGTATGCCACAAACTGATACAAGGTTCATAGAATGCAGGGAATGATTTGCAGACTCTTCGGTTTGGTTTGCTGAAATGAAAGAGTATCAAACGCGTTACACGTTAAGTCAATTAAATGTTGCTTCCGCAGTGTGAATATAACGAGGCAACACATACCGAAGAGCACCTCTCCAAGATCTGAACAACACAATACCAGTCCATGTCCATGGACTGTCTATGATGACTATAGTAGCATGGCAAGTTGTGAGGTGAGTGCGAAGTAAATGTAATAAATTGGTTAATATATTTACCCATAAAATGCATACGAATCCAAAGCAGTCGAAACACTCGTTCTGAGTTTATAAAAAATCACTACTAAATTATACACAATTGTTCAGAAGTTACATTCATCTCTAGGATGTAGATTATTCACTAAGAACGTCATTAGCGACAGCGTGAACGCATCTATCGAGTATAGTTAACATCTGTTATAGTCGTATTTACGAAGTCAATTCAAAAATAAACTTCTGCAAAGAAATATTCTTATTGACACTAGAGTTAATTTTCTTTGTGAACATACAACCCTCATATGATCAAGCACTTTCGTATGTCAAGTAAGTGACATTGTAAAATTGAGAGGAAAAATCGTATGTCATAGTACTCATTCGTACATGTATGACAAGAAAATAAATGAAACTAGTATATCAAAAATTTTTTTTTTCAAATCCATGCTTTATGCAAGCAGAATTCTATTGGGCCTAGAAATTCTTTTTTAGTTATTTTTTGTAGAAGGAAAAATTACTGCGTTATCAGGAGCAGAAATAATAGATTTTTAATTTGTGGTTTGTATGGGAGGTACCACGCCCCTTTGTCCATTCCCGCTCATATTTGCAGCAGCACTTAAAAAATGCACACCAAACCGACGTACCAAATTTTGTTCAAATACCGTTATCAGGAGCAGAAATAATAGATTTTTAATTTGTGGTTTGTATGGGAGGTACCACGCCCCTTTGTACAATCTTGCCCATATTTGCAGCAGCACTTACAACATGCACACCAAACCGACGTACCAAATTTTGTTTAAATACCGTTATCAGGAGCAGAAATAATAGATTTTTAATTTGTGGTTTGTATGGGAGGTACCACGCCCCTTTGTCCAATTGGTCAACTTTTTCCATTTCCTTGTATTGTCATCGAAAATGATTAAGTGTGCAAAATTTGAGCAAAATTGGTTGAGAAAAAAGCTTTCAAAAATTGATTTCAAATTTTGTGGCACACAAACATATATAGAAAGTAACCTTATATTGTAGCGTATGTATATTATAGATTTTATCATATCATGTATTTCATTCGTTAATCTGTATTCAAACTAACTAATAACGTAATATTTGAATTTACCCCAAATTATTAGCCCAACTACTTAATTACTCATTTTTGTACGAGAGTTTAAATGTTTATTTATGTTTCAATTTCATGCAACTCTCTTATGTTTCATGTTTATGTTCCACTGGATACTAGACTATAAATAAACAAATTGTTGCAAAATAATCTCAACGTTTGCGAAAACAATTATAACAATTTTTGCAAAATATCAACGACGAACAAAAGTTGTTGTTGTCTTCACCAAGCAGTCCGTTGTTTCAATAACAAATTCAACATTGCGCCAAAGTGCTATTTTGTGCATCCAGTGCTGTTGTTGTTGTTCATCATAAGCTGGGACCTCACTGCAGCCGTTGCTATTACCATCACCAGTGCTTTGTTGTTGTGACACGTCTGGTCGTTGTCTGTTCATCGCAGAAGGTTTCCCCATAAGGCGTGTGTTGTTGTTGTACCGCTGCACTTTTGTCGACTTGCACATCGATCGTTTGAGCTGTGTTGTTGTTGTACCGCTGCACTTTTCTCGTCTTACACATCGATCGTTCGAACTGTGTTGTTGTTGTTGCACTGCACTTTTGTCGTCTGGTACATCAATCGTTCGAGCTGTGTTGTTGTTGTTGCACTGCACTAGTCTGAACGCTGTCTGCCTGCATTGTTGTTATTGCGAATTTACTTCATTTGCATGCGTTTCAACTTCGTTTGTTTCATCACCATATAGTTGCTGTCTTGCAGTGATCATAGAATTGTTGTTGTTTTTGCGTCTCAACAATTCTCTCTCCTGTTTCCATTGGAAAACTTATGCTGCGTTTCCCATTTATTCCTGTACGCTCTTAATACATACACTCTTAAGTTGTCAAAGAGTTTTGAGAATAGGGTTACCAACAACATAAAATAACAAGAAATCCCCGGAAAAAGAATAATGCCCCAGAAATACAATAAATTCTTTAAGCGCTGGTATGATGAGTTCTTCAAATTCGTATATTGATCATTGGCCAATCAAAATACTAGTAGGGCTAGTTCAGTACCGAACGTTATTAACGGCAATCAAAATATTAGCCAGAATTCCACTTCTGCTAATCAAAACATGAA
>CANDYM010000235.1:0-138892 GCA_947397865.1 Polietes domitor
AAAAGGCCGAAAAGGGATAAAAATGGTACCTACCAAATGGTAGCACCTGAAATTATGAATAACAAAATTTACTTCGCTCAGTCCGAGTAGACGCGCACAATATAAAGATATTTCGAAATTGTACTTTTAGGGCCTAAATAGGGAAAAGGGATAAAAATAGTACCAACCAAACGGTCGCACCTGCAACTTTGAGTTATGAAATTTACTTCGCTCAGATTGTGTAGACGCGCACAATAAAAATATATTTCGATTTTTTTACTTTTAGAGCCAAAATAGGGAAACGGGATAAAAAAGGTACCCATTAATTGACTGCAGCCATGATGAAATCATGAAATGAAATTCGATATTTACTTCTATCGAACTGCTGTCGAACTGCTGGATGCTTGAAAAATGGAGTTTTTTCGATACTTCTACTTTTAGGGCAAAAAATCGTGAAAGGATAAATTTGGTACCACGAAATGGTGCAAACAGAATCATAAAATTTCGTATGTACATTTCTTTAACTGTGTAATCGCGCAACATTAAGTAATTTTTCGTATTTCGTATTATCCTCGTAAGGGGATAAAAATGATTTCGCAAAAAAGAGGTCGAAAGGGATAAAAATGGTACCTACTAAACAAGCACAACTGGAATCATTAATTATGAAGTACACATCAATCGATAGTTTGGCCACTGTTTTTCACCGATTTTAGTCACTGATTTTTCGTATTTGAAAAAAGGCCGAAAAGGGATAAAAATGGTACCCGCCAAACGGTCTCACCTGAAATTATGAATTACAAAATTTAATACGCTGAGAGTGTTCAGAAGTGGACAATATAAAGATCTTTCGTAATTCGTACTTTTAGAGCCAAAATAGGGAAAGGGATAAAAATAGTACCAACCAAACGGTCGCACCTGCAACTTTGAATTATGAAATTTACTTCGCTCAGATTGTGTAGACGCGCACAATAAAAAGATATTTCGAATATTTTTTACTTTTAGAGCCAAAACAGGGAAAAGGGATAAAAAAGGTACCCATCAAATGACTGCAGCCATGATGAAACCATGAACTGAAATTCGGTATTTACTTCTATCGAACTGCGGGATGCTTGAAAAATGTAGTTTTTTCGATACTTCTACTTTTAGGGCAAAAAATCGTGAAAGGGATAAATTTGGTACCAACGAAATGGATGTAACTAGAATCATTAAAATTCGTATGTACATTTCTTTAACTGTGTAATCGCGCAACATTAAGTAATTTTTCGTATTATCCCCATAAGGGGATAAAAAATGGTTTCGTAAAAAAGAGGTCGAAAGGGGATAAAAATGGTACCTACTAAACCATCACAACTGGAATCATTAATTATGAAGTACACATCAATCAGATTGTTTGGTAACTGTTTTCCACTGATTTTAGTCACTGAACTTTCGTATTTGAAAAAAGGCCGAAAAGGGATAAAAATGGTACCTACAAAATGGTAGCACCTGGAACTATGAATTACAAAATTTACTTCGCTCAGACCGAGTGGACGGGCACAATATAAATATATTTCGACATTCGTACTTTTAGAGCCAAAATAGGGAAAGGGATAAAAATAGTACCAACCAAACGGTCGCACCTCCAACTTCTAATTATGAAATTTACTTCGCCCAGATTGTGTAGACGCGCACAATAAAAAGATATTTCGATTTTTTTACTTTTAGAGCCAAAATAGGGGAAAGGGATAAAAAAGGTACCCATCAAATGACTGCAGCCATGATGAAACCGTGAACTGAAATTCGATATTTACTTCTAACTGACTGCGGTATGCTTAAAAATGGAGTATTTTCGATACTTCTACTTTTAGGGCAAAAAATGGGCAAACAATTTGGTACCAAAAAAAAAATGGATGTAACTAGAATCATAAAATATCGTATGTACATTTCTTTAACTGTGTAATCGCGCAACATTATGAAATTTTTCGTATTTCGTATTATCCCCGAAAGGGGATAAAAATGGTACCCAGCGAACGATCACAACTGGAATTATTAATTATGAAGTATACATCAATCAGACTGTTTGGTCACTGTTTCTCACCGATTTAAGACACTGATTTCTCGTATTTGAAAAAAGACCGAAAGGGGATAAAAATGGTACCTACCAAATGGTAGCGCCTGGAATTATGAATTACAAAATTTACTTCGCCCAGACCGACCACAATATAAAAATATTTCGAAATTCATTCTTTTTGACTCAAAATATGGAAAAGGGATAAAAAAAAGTACCCATAATGAATAATAAAATTCTAACTATCTAGACTCTAAAAATAAAGAGATCTATCGATCTATCTGCTTTTTGGGAAAATTTTGGAGAAAGGGATAAATTTGGTACCTACCTAATGAGCACAGTTTGAATCACAAAATTCCCTGTATACATTCCTTTGACTGTGTAGTCTCGTAAAATAAAGTGATTTTCGTATTTCATAAAAAAGATCAAAAGGGGATAAAAATGGTACCCTCCAAAATGTTTCAACTGGACTTATGAATGACAAAATTTACACTGTTTGGACCTGCACAATATAAAGATTTTTCGAAATTTGTACTTTTAGAGTTCTTTCGATACTTCTCTTTTAGGGCAAATAATTGGGAAAAGGGATAAATTTGGTACCCAACTAATAAAAAAAATAAAATTCCGTATATACCAGGTTACAAGTAAAAAAAAAAAAGTTCGCCGTACACCTTCGAATATGAAGTGTTATTGAAAGGTAGTTTCAAAAAAATTTTTTTTATTTTTTTATGCCGAACGTAGGGGTCGCGCTTTTACATTTTTCTATATAACTTCTGCATTTATAAACGGATTTTAAAGTGTGATACATCGATGTTTTTGTCCGATTTTTTTGTCTTTGAAGTCTTTGAGCTCAAACATGATTCATGATTTTATGCGAGCTTTAATTTTCGATTATTAGAGTGGTACATTAGGGTAGTAGCAACTGAGAAATGATGGGTAAGTACCAGAAGGGGGTGCTTGAGCTCAATGACTTCAAAGACAAAAAAATCGGCCTCGTCGAGACAAAAACATCGATGTATCACACTTTAAAATCCGTTTATAAATACAAGTTATATAGAAAAATGTAAAAGCGCGACCCCTACGTTCGGCATAAAAAAATAAAATTTTTTTTTTTGAAACTACCTTTCAATAATACTTCATATTCGAAGGTGTACGGCGAACTTTTTTTTTTGAGGTACGCCCTAATATACACTCCTTTGACTGAGTAGTCGTGCAACACGAAGTGATTTTTCGAATTTCATAAAAAAATACCGAAAGGGGATTAAAATAGTACCAACTAAAGGGTCGCATCTGAAATTTTGAATTATGAAATGTACCAAATGGGGAAAGGGGATAAAAAAGGTACCCATCAAATGACTGCAACCATAATAATGAAGTTCGCTGTATACTCCGATCGAACAGTGCAGAAGCTTAAAATATAGAGTTCGTTCGATACTTCTACTTTTAGGGAAAATGGGAAAAAAGGGATAAATTTGGTACATACTTTTAGGGAAAATGGGAAAAAAGGGATAAATTTGGTACATACTTCACGGCTGTAGCTTGAATCATAAAATCTCGTGTGTACATTCGTTTGACTGTGTGATAAGTGATTTTTCGTTATTCGCAAAAAAGGACCGAAAAGGGATAAAAATCGTACCCACCAAACGTTTGCACCTGCAACTTTCAATTATGAAATGTACCTCACTCCGACCGAGTAGACGCGCACAATAAAAAAATTTTTCGAAATTAGTACTTTTAGGTTCAAAATAGGGAAAGGGGATAAAAATAGTACCAATAAAATGAATGTAGCTATAATAATGAAATTCGGTGCATACTTCGATCTGACTGTGTAGACGCCTCGAATGTAGAGATTTTTCGATACTACTACTTGTAGGGTAACATTTGGGGAAAAAGGGATAAATTTGGTACCTTCCTAATGGCTCTAGCTTGAAACATAAAATTCCGTGTATACATTCTTTAAAAATATTTATTTTTTTCTATTTCATAAAAATTGAAAGAAAAGGGAGAAAAATCGTACCCACCAAACGTTTGCCGCTGAAACTTTGAATTATGAAATGTACCTTGTTCAGACCGAAATCTTTCGAAATTCGTACTTTTGGGTCCAAAATGGGGAAAAGGGATGAAAATAGTACCAATTAAATGATTATAGCTATAAGATGCTTCCAATGTAGAGATTTTTCGATACTACTACTTGTAGGGTAAAATTTGGGGAAAAAGGGATAAATTTGGTACCTTCCTTATGGCTCTACCTTGAATCATAAAATTCCGTGTCTACATTCTTTAGACTGTTGCCTGACTAATATTAAATATTTTTTTCTATTTCATAAAAATTGACCGAAAAGGGATAATTATGAAATTTATTCGCTCGGACTGTTTAGACGTACACAATATAAAGATCATTCGAAATTCGAACTTTTGGAGTCAAAATAAGGAAAGGGAGTAAGAATGGTACCAATCAAGGAAAAAGGGATAAATTTGGTACCTACCTAATAGCTGCAGCTGGAATCATAAAATTTCGTTTTAATACTCCTCTAACTATTTAGTCGTGCCAAAAAAGGACTTTTACAAATTTTTATTTTAGGCACAAAATTGTAAAAAAGGGATAAAAATAGTACCAAGCAAACTGGCATTTTGGCACCTACCTAATAGCTGCAGCTAGAATCATAAAATTTCCTTTTAATACTCCTCTAACTATTTAGTCGTGCCAAAAAAGGCCTTTTACAATTTTTTATGTCAGGGACAAAATTGTAAAAAATGGATAAAAATAGTACCAAGCAAACGACAGCCGCAAGAATCATTAAATTTGATATGCATGGTCCCCGAACTGTGTGGAACCAAAACAGCTTTTTATAGAATATTTCCATTTCCTATTTGGCTCAAGCCGAATATTAATTTTGAAAAGGTGTAAAAATCCTCACCCTAATACACTGTGGGATATAATTTGGAATGCCTCGGTATTGTGTTTGCAAAATTGAGTTTGTGTATTGATTGCGACATTGTCTACAACCTGGGCAGCTACCAAAAATACGACTTGAGAATATTTCAATTTTTTCACAATTTTTGTTTTCAAAAAATAAATATTTCTAAAAATATCGAAGACATCCCACAACAGAAATTTTTACTAAACTTAATATAGCTTAGTATTTCCTCGTGCTAAGACTTTTGTGTAAGACTTTGACATAACATTGATTGATTTGGTTTAAGAATCTTCCCCAACTTTACCTCAAAATATATATAAATAGTACAGCATTACTAACCACATATATTTAGTTGCAATTTTCAATTTCAAACTAACAAATGAGAAATTCCTCCAACTATCCCAATATTACTGGACTCTAGCTTTTATCAATTCTCCAACTCTCTTTGATGCTACTCTCAATATTCCACCCCCTCCCCACACAATTGCAGCTGTTAGTCTAAGACTTGTGGGAACAAAAACATCAGCGAAAAAAACATTGAAATGTTTTACTTTAAAAGTTTCCTTTCATCCACAAGAAATATCAGTAAAATTAGTTTTTTTTTTCTTCTGAAACTTTTTTCTTTCCCTCTTACTCCTCAGTGGTAAGGAAAACTCTGCGAAAAAAATACACGAGATGAGGTAATAAAATTGGTACTTTGCTTTATTAAAATACTTTTGGAAACACAAATTGACATTTGTACTGAAACGCGCAAGTAACAGCAATTGAAAATCAAGCAGAAAAAATGTTAATTAAAAAATCTGTATGTGAGGGGAGACTGCGGGAGCATTGGTGGTGGTTGTGGTTAAAAGTTTAGTTACTGCTGTGTGGCAGAAATGCCACTTAAAAATTCTTACAATTCTATAAAAAATTAATTTTATTTTTCTTCGTTTTTTTCTTTACAGGTAAGAAATTGAAGATGAAAATGGAAATGGGAACAAACTTAAGCAGGTGATGTAAAAATATTACTTCAACTGGTAAGTTCCTCTTAAGAATTTGGAATGAAAAAATGTGGAACAACTTCAAGAGGTTTCTGAAGGTTTTTTTCGGCATGGCAGAGACCATTAGGATCTTGAAATACTTGAAATACTTGAAGTCATGCAACATATTAACTTTAGGCCACAGAATGATTTGAATTGGAAAAACAGTTAGGGATGTATTACTAATTTTCTTAGAATAACCAATATTAGATTAGGTTCTGGTGGCAATCAGAAAGGAAGTATACAACTAAGGTACTTTGAATATTGGTTTGTGGGTTTATTTGAATTGGACAGTCGCATAGGAGTGCCCCTTCGCAAAAACCGAACGAGTGTAGTCCACCATGTGTGGCAGTCATGATAAATGACGAAATACCCCCACATGATCTATGTCCTTGCTGACGACTGGCTCGGCAGTACCACATCGATCAAGCCATCTTTTCAGTACAGCCCAAAATCCACACCAAACAGAAACGTTTTGTGGATGCATCGGCAATAGTCACGTGTGAGTTCTCTGAACCCCACATGCGGCAATTTTTTCTTATTGACATAGCCACCGAGATGAGAATGAGTTTCATGAAGGCTGAACTCTTCTTAAAAATTGTCCACGTAAATTGTTTACAGTTTGCTTTAAAGACCCACTACTTTGGAAGTAAGTTTTTAATATTTCCCAATTTTGTTCGAGGATATAGCGTCCCATTATGCAAATGTCATACATAAACCAGAAAATAAAAATAAAAATAAAAATAAAAATAAAAATAAAAATAAAAATAAAAATAAAAATAAAAATAAAAATAAAAATAAAAATAAAAATAAAAATAAAAATAAAAATAAAAATAAAAATAAAAATAAAAATAAAAATAAAAATAAAAATAAAAATAAAAATAAAAATAAAAATAAAAATAAAAATAAAAATAAAAATAAAAATAAAAATAAAAATAAAAATAAAAATAAAAATAAAAATAAAAATAAAAATAAAAATAAAAATAAAAATAAAAATAAAAATAAAAATAAAAATAAAAATAAAAATAAAAATAAAAATAAAAATAAAAATAAAAATAAAAATAAAAATAAAAATAAAAATAAAAATAAAAATAAAAATAAAAATAAAAATAAAAATAAAAATAAAAATAAAAATAAAAATAAAAATAAAAATAAAAATAAAAATAAAAATAAAAATAAAAATAAAAATAAAAATAAAAATAAAAATAAAAATAAAAATAAAAATAAAAATAAAAATAAAAATAAAAATAAATATAAAAATAAAAATAAAAATAAAAATAAAAATAAAAATAAAAATAAAAATAAAAATAAAAATAAAAATAACTAGTAAATCAAAAAAAAAATTTTTTCAAATCCATGCTTTATGCAAGCAGAATTCTATTGGGCCTAGAAATTCTTTTTTAGTTATCTTTTGTAGAAGGAAAAATTACTGCAAAATTTCAGTTTTTTATCTGCCATAGAACGGCATATATTCGAAAATGGGTTTTAACTTCGTATGGGAGGTGCCACGCCCACATTTCCATTACCGCCCATTTTTGTCACAACTACGCACATTAATGCTAGATGCACTTACACAAAATTACAGTAGGTGTAATTTTGGTTTTAACTTCATATGGGAGGTGCCACGCCCACTTTTGCATTACCGCCCATTTTAGGCGCAACTACGCACATTGATGCTAGATGCACTTACACAAAATTTGAACACTATACGTGTCATAGAACTGACACTATTCGATAATATGTTTTAACTTCGTATGGGAGGTGGTACGCCCACTATTCCAATACCGCCCATTTTTGGCAGAACTACGCACATTGATGGTAGATGCACTTACACAAAATTTCAGCACTCTAGCTGTCATAGAACTGACAATATTCAATAATAGGTTTTAACTTCGTATGGGAGGTGCCACGCCCACTTTTCCAATACCGCCCATTTTTGGCACAACTATGCACATTGATGCTAGATGCACTTACACAAAATTACAGCACTCTAGGTGTCATAGAACTGACAATATTCAATAATAGGTTTTAACTTCGTATGGGAGGTGCCACGCCCACTTTTCCAATACCGTCCCTTTTTGGCACAACTATGCGAATTGATGCTAGATGCACTTACACAAAATTTCAGCACTCTAGGTGTCATAGAACTGACAATATTCAATAATAGGTTTTAACTTCGTATGGGAGGTGCCACGCCCCTTTTTCCAATTGGTCAAATTTTTCCATTTCCTTGTATTGTCATCGAAAATGATTAAGTGTGCAAAATTTGAGCAAAATTGGTTGAGAAAAAAGCTTTCAAAAATTGATTTCATATTTTGTGGCACACAAACATATATAGAAAGTAACCTTATATAAAGCATGGAAAAATAAAAATAAAAATAAAAATAAAAATAAAAATAAAAATAAAAATAAAAATAAAAATAAAAATAAAAATAAAAATAAAAATAAAAATAAAAATAAAAATAAAAATAAAAATAAAAATAAAAATAAAAATAAAAATAAAAATAAAAATAAAAATAAAAATAAAAATAAAAATAAAAATAAAAATAAAAATAAAAATAAAAATAAAAATAAAAATAAAAATAAAAATAAAAATAAAAATAAAAATAAAAATAAAAATAAAAATAAAAATAAAAATAAAAATAAAAATAAAAATAAAAATAAAAATAAAAATAAAAATAAAAATAAAAATAAAAATAAAAATAAAAATAAAAATAAAAATAAAAATAAAAATAAAAATAAAAATAAAAATAAAAATAAAAATAAAAATAAAAATAAAAATAAAAATAAAAATAAAAATAAAAATAAAAATAAAAATAAAAATAAAAATAAAAATAAAAATAAAAATAAAAATAAAAATAAAAATAAAAATAAAAATAAAAATAAAAATAAAAATAAAAATAAAAATAAAAATAAAAATAAAAATAAAAATAAAAATAAAAATAAAAATAAAAATAAAAATAAAAATAAAAATAAAAATAAAAATAAAAATAAAAATAAAAATAAAAATAAAAATAAAAATAAAAATAAAAATAAAAATAAAAATAAAAATAAAAATAAAAATAAAAATAAAAATAAAAATAAAAATAAAAATAAAAATAAAAATAAAAATAAAAATAAAAATAAAAATAAAAATAAAAATAAAAATAAAAATAAAAATAAAAATAAAAATAAAAATAAAAATAAAAATAAAAATAAAAATAAAAATAAAAATAAAAATAAAAATAAAAATAAAAATAAAAATAAAAATAAAAATAAAAATAAAAATAAAAATAAAAATAAAAATAAAAATAAAAATAAAAATAAAAATAAAAATAAAAATAAAAATAAAAATAAAAATAAAAATAAAAATAAAAATAAAAATAAAAATAAAAATAAAAATAAAAATAAAAATAAAAATAAAAATAAAAATAAAAATAAAAATAAAAATAAAAATAAAAATAAAAATAAAAATAAAAATAAAAATAAAAATAAAAATAAAAATAAAAATAAAAATAAAAATAAAAATAAAAATAAAAATAAAAATAAAAATAAAAATAAAAATAAAAATAAAAATAAAAATAAAAATAAAAATAAAAATAAAAATAAAAATAAAAATAAAAATAAAAATAAAAATAAAAATAAAAATAAAAATAAAAATAAAAATAAAAATAAAAATAAAAATAAAAATAAAAATAAAAATAAAAATAAAAATAAAAATAAAAATAAAAATAAAAATAAAAATAAAAATAAAAATAAAAATAAAAATAAAAATAAAAATAAAAATAAAAATAAAAATAAAAATAAAAATAAAAATAAAAATAAAAATAAAAATAAAAATAAAAATAAAAATAAAAATAAAAATAAAAATAAAAATAAAAATAAAAATAAAAATAAAAATAAAAATAAAAATAAAAATAAAAATAAAAATAAAAATAAAAATAAAAATAAAAATTTTAATTATTAAAAATGTTAATTATTCTAACTTTCAAAGTCAAAGTAATCGGTAGTTATAATTTAAAATTTCAAATGACCCACCCTATAAGTTATAATATCTTGTTGGGAAAAATACGAATATGAACTAGAAATTGTGCGGAAGTGTCTATTGACCTCCAGGATTAAAAAAATTGAAGTTAAAATCTAGTCTAGAATATTATATATTAATTATAGATGAATCACTACTTCAAATCCTTTATTTAAAGAAGCAGACCCCTTCTTAAAGCTTGTTCAACATTAAACCTCTGCCTATAGTTGCTACAAAAGGACACCCAAAAGTTCTTGGCGTGTTTATTTTCCTCTTCTCAAAATAGGGAAACCGAAAGTGCTTTGTTAGAATGCTGTCTAAATTCTTTTTATAAAGTTGTTGGCACCACTCCCCGGCCACCCACAAACCAAACTTCAAATGTTCGGAGGACTGGTTAAATGGGTCAAGCGTGTAACAGAGTTATTTAAAAGGAAGTACCTAAAACTAAACTCGGCAGGTACTTATGAAATCACGCACACACTGCCACAAACACGTTGCACCTTAACAACTAACACACACACACATAGAGACACTCTGATGTTAAACCTACGTTTAGTGCATGAGTGTAAATAAGACGTTTGGCCTATGCGTGCAGATGTGTGCTTGCCTCCGGTTGTATGTGTGTTTGTGTCGTAGTGTGTACAGGAAACGGAAACCTCATAAATGTTCTAAAGTATTTCAGTCCTAATTCGAATGCTTATACGTACACACACACACATAACCATACACATTTATTTTTGTGTCTTTGGCCTGACATGAGGGTGGCCTGACAACCGCCTGCAGCCATTCCAAAGAGACTCAAATAAACTGCGCTGTTTTCCGTGTGTGTGTGAGCGTGTTTGTCTTGCAGGAAGTTCATGCTGTACGACTTAAGAGCAGAAAGGCTTGAGTACTTATTCACAAAGAGTGGGTGACGGTGGGTGGTTTGTTTTGCTTGACAAATTGCGTTGGTGTAAGCTTCGCAAGAAAACGTTGGAAAACATTTTAATTTCTTACAATTAAGTTTACAAATAAAGGTGCTGGTTCTTTTGCGAACACATTACCCAGCACAGTCAAAGGAACTGTGTGTGTGTGTCTTACAAGCGTAGAAGAAATGAGGGTTTATAAAATAGGAATGTTCCTGTATATCAGGTGTGTAGGAAAATATGAGGCGGTAAATTTAATAGTGGTCCATAAGCAAATTCCATTGGCCAGAATTTTATAACTTTTGATTACTGTAAAACAATTGAAATAAGGCAAGGACCCAACAAATATTTTAAGATATTAACATTGGAAATGGAGCAATCGGGTATACTTAGGAAACTAAAGAGTAATTTTTTTGAGGTTAGGATTTTCATGCATTAGTATTTGACAGATCACGTGGGATTTCAGACATGGTGTCAAAGAGAAAGATGCTCAGTATGCTTTGACATTTCAGCATGAATCGTCTTACAAACGAACAACGCTTGCAAATTATTGAATTTTATTATCAAAATGCGTGCTCTGTTAAGAAAGTTCATTGCGCGCTTCCATTTTATGGTCAGTTTAATCGACCCACTGAAGCGGCTATTCGGGCTATTGTGACTAAATTTCGCACCAAATTTACATTGTTGGACATTAAACCACCAACACGCTTACGTAGAGTGCGAACTGAAGAAAATATCGCAGCTGTATCGGCCAGTGTTAATGATGACCACCAATTTTCGATTCGTCGCCGTTCGCACCAATTGGGTCTCTGTTACTCAAAAACGTGGAAATGCCAAAATTGGACTAAGCGGATGGACTACCTAAGACGCAGCCGCGGTCAACATTTAAATGAAATTATCTTCAAAAAGTAAATGTCATGGACCAATCTAACGTTTCAAATAAAGAACCGATGAGATTTTGCAAATTTTATGCGTTTTTTTTTTAAAAAAAGTTATCAAGCTCTTAAAAAATCACCCTTTAGTTCAACACTAGACTACTTTTCTTATTTTTTGATATAAAAGAAAAGTAAAAGATTTTATTTTTTTCTGGCATAAATAATTTCTTTTTCCAACGTTGCACAGTGGTTCAAAATCGAATTTCGTCGGCAAAAATTCAATAACTATTATTCCAGAAAACATTTTAGAGTTCTGTACAAAACTGATAATATTACATAGGACCCTATATATATTACACTAGCTGAACCCCGCCCGCTTCGCCAGGCAAAAAAAAAATCAAATGGAAAAATTAAAATCAGGTTTCATATTGATATTATCGTGGTGAGTAATATATACGTTCCAATTTTCAGCCTTCTAGCTCTCTAAAACACTTTAGCCACGCCCCAACGCCCAACGCCCACGAAACGAAAATCAAAATTTCGTTATCATATTTATCATTCTCGTGGCCAGTAATATACATGTACCAATTTTCAGTCTTCTAGATCTCAAAAACGCGTTTGCCACGCCAACAAAACGAAAATCCAAATTTCGGCATCAATTTGATCTTCCTCGTGGTCAGTAATATATATGTACCAATTTTCAGCTTACTACCTCTCAAAAACACTATTACCACGCATCACTGCCCACCAAACGAAAATTTAAAATCCAGCATCATATTTATCTTTCTCGTGTCAGTAATATATATGTACCAATTTTCAGCCTTCTAGCTCTCAAAAAAACTGTTGCCACGCCCCAACGCCCACGAAACGAAAATCCAAATTTCGGCATCATATTTATCATTCTCGTGGTCAGTAATATATACGTTCCAATTTTCAGCCTTCTAGCTCAAAAATACACTTTTGCCACGCCCATAAAACGAAAATCCAAATTTCGGCATCATATTTATAATTCTCGTGGTCAGTAATATATACATTCCATTTTTCAGCCTTTTAGCTCAAAGAACACTATTACCACGCATCACTGTCCACCAAACGAAAATCAAAATTTCGTTATCATATTTATCATTCTCGTGGTCAGTAATATATATGTACCAATTTTCAGCCTTCTAGCTCTCAAAAACACTTTTGCCACGCCCACTCCGCCCACAAAATGAAAATCCAAATTTCGGCATCATATTTATAATTCTCGTGGTCAGTAATATATGCGTTCCAATTTTCAGCCTTCTAGCTCAAAAAAACACTATTGCCACGCCCACTCCGCCCACAAAATGAAAATCCAAATTTCGACATTATATTTATCATTCTCGTGGTCAGTAATATATATGCATCAATTTTCAGCCTTCTAGCTCTCAAAAACACTATTGTCACGCCCCCTCCGCCTATAGCCTATAGTGCCTTCCAGACCTACATCTATCTGTACTGAAAATTTCAGCAACATCGGTTCAGCCGTTTACACGTGATTGCGGAACAAACAAACAGACAGACAGACTTACACTAAGGTTTTATAATATTAATAGGGATAGGACCCAAGTATTATTTGGAGATATTAACATTGAAAATTGGATAATCTAATTAATAATAATATAATAATAATAATAATCTGACTAATTTTCCTATATTTTCGATTTAAAAAAAGAAAATGTTTATTTCTCGTTTCTATGTTTTTTTTAACTTTATTTTACGTATTTGTTCATAGCGCAGAAAAAAATTATGATTTTTTCGGATGACAGATTTTCATCTTTTTCAGATTTTGAAAATTGACAAAAAAAACGCAATTTATTTTTTCGACTTTGTCGAACTGTTTCTCTAACATTTTAAGAGAATTTGCATTCGAATTTATTATTAGACATTTCTTAGCTTTAATATTGCGTCAAAACTGTACAGTTGCTGTCAAATATTGTTTGTTTGTAATAAATATAAAAAATACCCTTTTTGAAAAAAAAATATGAATTTAGACCAACACATTTTTTTTCCATTGAAAGCCTTTGAGGAATCAAATGCATATTTAGAAAGGATGAAGGTTTCCTTTTGCAGGGTAAATTTACCTGCACAAAATTGCAAAAAGTTAGATTTTTTAGTTCCAAAACTCGAATTACTCATTTTCATTAAATTGTATGCCAATCGGAGTTAATAATACCTAGTATTGAAGACAAATCGAATTAGTACAAAAAAACTGCTCATAGGTTGTACCGCAATTCAGAACTAAATATTGACATTGTTTCAATGTTCGTAAAGGAACGATTCTTCTGAAAGAAAGGTGTCATACAATTGAAATTTATAGCCGCGGCCACAGTAACGCTTTTTATTTCAACCAAATTTCAAAAAATAAGTTTGGAATGCCGCCTATAGGATGGACCATTTAAAGCTTTAAATTAGAATCGGCTATAAACAACTACTGCATTTTTTTTTTCAAATTTCTGAGTTTATTGGAAAGTTTGAACTTTGTCATTTAAGAATGGAACACATATTACTAACACGACTCGGCAGTACCTCATCCGATCAACCCAATTTTTCAGTATAGTCTAAAATCCACACCGAACAGTAACTCATTATGGATGCATTGTCTTCTCAATAGTCACGTGTGGATTCTCTGAACCCCATATGCGGCTATTTGGCTTATTGACATCCGCCACCGAGATGAAACTGAGCTTCATCTGAAAACATGAACAATTTCCAAGTAAATTTCTTACAATTTGCGTTAAAGACTAACTACTTTGGAAGTTATTTCCCAATTTAGTTCGAGCGTATAGCGTCCCATTTTGCAAATGTCAAACATAAATCAGAAAATAAAAATTAATGTTATTCTACCTATCAAAGTCAAAGAAATCGCTAGTTCAAATTTAAAATGTTAAATGGCCCACCCTATATGTTATGTCTACAGCTTTCTTTTGTTCGCAGACTGATAGTGAAATTTGATGTAGAATATTTTTTCTATTCACACCAACCCACTAAAATTCAGTTCTGTGGTACAGTTTAGCACCCATACTGAAGAAGTACGATATTTGAAGTACGATTTTGGTATATTCAGAGTTTTATAGTAGAATTTTATGGCAAATGTTTGCGTAGAACATTTTGAGCCGGTAAACGCTTGTTTAGGGATGTTTTTAGTATATTACACAAAAGGGCCCCAAAAGACCCCTATAGTGTGGAACTAGAGGGTTAAAATGTTCCACAAAAATTTAGCTTGTAGTGTTTTAAGTAATATTGCTGAACACATCCCACATTTAAAATGCAATGATTACAAGGTTTGCTGCCCCGATTCACCTTAAGAATATGCAAAAGAGACAAATATTGGCTCCATCTAAAATGTCTTCCATATGTAGCACTGTGGAAAATCTACAGCTTTTTTTTTTCTTTGGTGACCTAGAGTGAAACGTAGAATATTTTTTCCATGCACACTACCCCCTTTAATATTCAGTTTTGTGGGATAGTTTAGCCTCAATTCGAAAAAAGGGAATTAACCCTAAAATGAATTTTAAGTTTTGACTTATTTCTTGCATTTACGATGACTTCTGAGTTTTAGTGTATTCAGAGACTTACAGTAGAATTTTATGGTAAGTATTTGTGTAGACCTTTTTGACTCCTTAAACCCCTATTTTAGGTAGTCTTTATAAAAAGGTACCAAAAAGACATCTATAGGGTCCGCCAAATAACATTTTTTTAATGCTTTAAAAAAACTACTGAATAGTTGAATAGTTGAAAAAAAAACGTTAGATGGGGGACCCTATATAATGAGGAGCTATTTGTTAAAATGTTCCACGAAAATGTTGCTCGTAGTGTTTTAAGTAATATTGCTGAACACATCCTTTACATAAAATGTATGGATCATAAATCTTGCTATACTGATTCATCATAAGAATGTTTTCAGGGGTGTTTTTCCTTTTCGCAAAAAGGGACCCAAAAGACCCCTATACTGAGGAGCTGGAGGGATAAAATATTCCACAAAAATGTTTGTCGTTGTGATCTAAGTAATATTGCTGAACACATCATCTACTTAAAATGAAAGGATCACCACGTTACCTATGCCGATTCATCAGAGGTGTTTTTAGCCCTTAACAAAAAAGGGACCCAAGATATCCCTATACTGAGGAGCTGGAGGGTTAAAATGTTCTACAAAATTGTTCCTCGTAGTGTTTCAAATAATATTGCTAAACATATGCCATACTTAAAAGCTAAAAATCACAAGGTCTCCTATGCCGATTCATCATAGTGCAAATGTGGAAAAAGGGGAAATATTGACCCCCCAAGAAAGTGACGTTCAAAACACCGATATATGTGTTTTCTTTTTTACCTCCTCTATGAGAATCTTTTATCAGAACCTTGTTACTTTTGTCGTTCCTCTGTGTTTTAAACAATTTCTGAGACTAGGTGTTAAGTAGAATGAAAATCTGCACAACTTTTCGACTAGTCGAAATAATTAAAAGTCTCGCGTCTTTTCTCTTATCCCTAACATATTTAACACATTTTTTCCCTAACATCGACGAGTGCCAAAATGCGTCCTGAAATCTACTGGGTGAGAGAAAAACTTGTGCAAACAATGGGCAAAAAAGAAGCACCCAAGATTTCAAGTGTTAATTTAACACATGTTGAAAATGACTCCGGGATGGTAGATGACACAAAAACGACATAGAAAACTTCTTTTTTTGTCGTGGGGGGAGGTGGGGTATGTGATGACACTATGACTACTGCCAGACATACACTTACGCCTCTGTGTTTCATAAGTGCTGCATTCTGTTTAAAATAAACGCAAGTGTAATTAATTTTTGGAGGAAAAAATAAAAAAAGAAGCAACATAGTTAAGGATGTGTTGAGTACAAAATGAATGGAATTGGAATGTCTAGATACGACTAGAATTCCCGGGCCAGATTGAATTAAAGTAAATTGTAATAAAGTACGACTAAATGATTTTATTGAAAATCACAATTTTAACAAAAATGCTTGAATAACACAATACAAGACGAAAAAATATAACCATATACGAACACCACTACGTAATAAAAGACCAAAAAAGACAGGTGTCTCCCAGCTTTTACCTAAGTCATGCACTTTTTTATGGGCCCCCAAAGATTTGGGACCTCGGTGTCATTTTTGCAAAAAAGTGATCATTTTCTCAGGCTCATATCTTGCAAACCGTTTGGAATTTTAATTTACTCTCTGAGGCAAAGTTGTAGCCCTTGTCATAAAGAACAAAAATTGTGAACATCTAAAATCAGAAAAACTTCATCTTCAAGTGCAAAATCGCAAATGGCGTCGAACAAATCTTATAGGCTGTAGTGTGTGCAGGTAGCTGTTGATTAAGTATAATATCACTCATACGCACTGTAGCCTGACTGACCATTAACAGAAACAGTCCTGCAAGTTATATTTTTCCTACCTAAACGGTGTTAAGAATCATTCCTAGGAAGTTCATATGTTCTAGAAAGTTGTTTATTGAGATCTTAGGTATATTTTTGTAGTTGATAGTTTTATCGAATTTTGAACGATTTACTATCTATGGACCTGAACAGGGGAAAAGGGTTAAAAAAATCAAATTTTTAATGCGGTTTTGACATTGAATATGAAGTTTTTTACTTTATATGCTCAAATTTTTTTGACAAGAGTTACAACTTTGTCTCAGAGAGTAAATCAAAATTCCAAAACTGAGAGACGCGGGTCTTTTTCTGGTCTTATATCACGTACTGGTGTCCGTATATGGTTACACTGCACTGTGTAATCAATTCATTCTCATTGATTCTTATGATGAATCAGCCTGGGAAACCTTGTGTTCCTTTCATTTTAAGTATAGCAAGTGTTCAGCAATATTACTTAAAACACTGCGAACGACATTTTTGTGGAATATTTTAACCCTCTAGCTGCTCAATATAGAGGTCTTCATGGTCCCATTATTGCAAAAGAGTAAAAAACACCACTAAAACAGGAACTGAACGGGTCAAAATGTTCTAAAGAGTGATTTTTTTGAGGTTAGGATTTTCATGCATTAGTATTTGACAGATCACGTGGGATTTCAGACATGGTGTCAAAGAGAAAGATGCTCAGTATGCTTTGACATTTCATCATGAATCGTCTTACAAACGAACAACGCTTGCAAATTATTGAATTTTATTATCAAAATGCGTGCTCTGTTAAGAAAGTTCATTGCGCGCTTCCATTTTATGGTCAGTTTAATCGACCCACTGAAGCGGCTATTCGGGCTATTGTGACTAAATTTCGCACCAAATTTACATTGTTGGACATTAAACCACCAACACGCTTACGTAGAGTGCGAACTGAAGAAAATATCGCAGCTGTATCGGCCAGTGTTAATGATGACCACCAATTTTCGATTCGTCGCCGTTCGCACCAATTGGGTCTCTGTTACTCAAAAACGTGGAAATGCCAAAATTGGACTAAGCGGATGGACCATCTAAGACGCAGCCGCGGTCAACATTTAAATGAAATTATATTCAAAAAGTAAATGTCATGGACCAATCTAACGTTTCAAATAAAGAACCGATGAGATTTTGCAAATTTTATGCGTTTTTTTTTAAAAAAAAGTTATCAAGCTCTTAAAAAATCACCCTTTACAAAAATATTTGCCATAGAATTCTACTATAAATCTCTGAATATTCAAAAACTCAGAACTAAACATAAATGCCAGAAATAAGACAAAACTTAAAATTAATTTTAGGTTTAATTTTGTACTTTTTCGGAGTTGGTGCTTATCTCCCCTACAAAACTGCATTTTAGGGAGGTGGTGTGAATGGAAAAAATATTCTTCATCAAATTTCACTATAAGTCACCGAACAAATGAAAGCTGTAAATGTTGCACAGTGGTCCACAGTTTTACATATGTTGGTAATTTTAGAGGGGGTTAATAAATATTTCTCTCTTTCGCCTCAATCTTATGGTGTATCGTCATAGGAGACCTTGTGATCCTTACATTTTAAGTATACAATGTGTTCAGCAATATTACTTAAAACACTATGAGCAATATATCATTGGAACATTTTAATACTCTAGCTGCTCAAAATAGGGTTTTTTGGTCTCTTTTGTAAAAAAGGTAAAAAAACACCACTAAAACAGGAACTGAACGGGTCATAATGTTCTACAAAAATAATTGCCATAGAATTCTACTTTAAATCTCTGAATACACCAAAACTCAGAACTAAACATAAATACCAGAAATAAGACAAAACTTAAAATTCAATTTAGGGTTAATTTTGTACTTTTTCCGAGTTGGTGCTTATCCCCCCTACAAAACTGAATTTTTAAATGGTGGTGTGAATGGAAAAAATATTCTACGTCAAATTTCACTATAAGTCACCGCACAAAAGAAAGTTGTAAATGTTGCACAGTGGTCCACAGTTTTACATATGGTGATAATTTTAGAGGGAGAGTCAATATTTCCTCCTTTTTGTCACATTATTGTGATGAATCTGCCTGGGAAGCCTTGTGCTCCTTACATTTGAAGTAAAGCAAGTGTTCAGCAATATTACTTAAAACACTACGAGCAACATTTTTGTTGAACATATTAACCCTCTAGGGGCTCAATATAGGGGTCTTCTTGGTCCCATTTAAGCAAAAGAGTAAAAAACAACTCTAAAGCAGAGGTTTAGCGGATCTAAATATTTGAATTTTGAAAATATAATCAATACTTTCTTTATGGCCGATTCTAATTTATATATTTTTTTAAATAGCCCACCATGTTGATATTTTTAATTTTTTATTATTCCTTATTAAAGCATATTTTTGGCCCTGTCAAAAACTCTGCTTCATTTGTTAAATCTTCTTTTTCTTTTTTAATTGTGCTTCTTGATTTCCTCTGAGTTCACAACATTAAATCATTTCCTCCCTTTGTCATTCAGTGTTTTTTGAGTGGTGTCTAGTTACCGCTGAAATTAGAATTTATTGCAAAATATTCACCTGTTTCATGTTCTGACATCTCATTAAATTACTTTTTTTTCGTTCGTTGGAACACATTCATTGTTCATTTTTTTTAAAGGAAATTTAACCAGGAAAGAATGAAAAAGAGTAACTTTCCGTAGGTTTTTGACTTCATTACATGACTTACATCATTTTTTTTTTGCTCTGACATTTCCATTAACTTGCCTAATGGCTGAATGTTAAATATCCTTATGCCGGTATAACTGGTGTCTTGGTGGTTCTACGTTCGTCTGTCCTACCTTCAACCCTCCCCCATTTGTCTATTGCGATATTTCCAACTCTGTCTGTCTCTCCATTATGTCTGTGTCTTTTTATTACGCCGTTTGGTTGTTGTGTGGCCCCCTTGGTGCGCCCTCAATTCAATGAGTTGTGAATTATTCATGCAAAAACATCACCTTTTCTTTCCATCCGTCTACTATTATTGCCTTTTGGTTGGTTTGTGTTTGTCATGGCTTATGGGTTGTCCCATTCAAAGGGGCCCCTCTAACGGGCTTATTTAGTTGGCTTTGCCAGGATTATACTTTCATATTTTAATCACACTCTTAATAATTATTTGTTTCCTTTTGTTCGCTTGGGGCCAATCTGCTTTGTAGAGATCACGTAGGTTATGTCCACGGCCGCAGGGTAGTGATGACATTTTTTAAAAGCCTGTTAATACATGTATTTGGATGTGTTTTGGTGTCCATCCACGACAGCTTTTATCAGCTAGTCATCATAAAAATAGGATATAAAAAGAAATTTAGAAAATTATAGCCATCCTATGACTAATGATTGTGTGACTAGATAATGGAGACAGTTCTGATTTGTTAAGACAATTATGTTAGCAAGGCAAACATTAAGTATCCTTGAAAATATTCCCCTTAGGACCATTACACTGTGGAACGAAATGCAACTTAAAATACTAATAATAAAATTAATAAACTTAAAATTAATTTTAACGTAAATTTCGTACTTTTTTTCGAATTGTTGCTAATCTCTCCCACAAAACAACATTTTAGAGGGGTGGTGTGAATGGAAAAAATATTCTACGTCAAATTTCACTATAAATCACCGAACAAAAGAAAGCTGTAGATATTCCACAGTGTTACATATGGAGGTCACTTTTGAAGGGAAGTCAATATTTCGCTCTTTTGCAGCAATCTTATGATGAATCGACATAGGAAACCTTGTGATCTTTACATTTTAAGTATATCAAGTGTCCAGCAATATAACTTAAAATACTGCGAGTAACATTTTAGTGGAACATTTTAACACTCTAGCTCTCCTATATGGGTCTTTTTGGCCCCTTTTGTGCAAAAGAGTAAAAAACACCCCTTAAACAGGAACTGAACGGGTCAAAATGTTCTACAAAAATATTTGCCACAAAATTCTACTATAAATCTCCGAATACACCAAAACTCAGAACTCAACTTAAGTACCATAAATAAGTCAAAATTTATAATTACTTTTAGGTTTAATTTTGTACTTTTTCGAATTGATGCTAATCTCTCCCACAGAATTGAAATTTAGGGGGCTGGTGTGAATGGAAAAAATATTCTACGTCAAATTTCAATATAAGTTTGAGAATAAAAGAAAGCTGTAGATATTCCACAGTGTTACATATGGAGGTCATTTAAGAGGGGAAGTTAATATTTCTCCCTTCTGACTCATGTTTATGATGTATCGGCCTCGGAAACCTTGTGATCCTTACATTTTAAATGTAGCAAATGTTCAGCATTATTGCTTGAAACTCTACGAGCAATATTTTTGTGGAACATATTAACCTTCTAGCTGCTCAATATAGGGGTCTTTTTGGTCCCTTTTGTGAAAAAGGGTGAAAAACACCCCTAAAACAGGGGTGCAACGACTAAAATATTCTACAAAAATATTTGCCATAAAATTCTACTATAAATGTCTGAATACTCCAAACCACAGAACTCAACACAAATGCAAGAAATAAGTCAAAACTTAAAATGAATTTTAGATTTAATTTCGTACTTTTTCTGAATTTGTACTAATCTCTCCCACAAAATTACATTTTAGGGGGTTGGTATAAATGGAAAAAATATTCTACGTCAAATTTCACTATAAATCACCAAACAAAAGTTTCACTTCAAGCGACGAACGAAGCTCTTTGTCGTCCGACTTTTCTATTTAAGATTGTAGTTTTGGTTGTTTTTTGCTGATTCGTTAAAAGTTTCAATTTTGTAATCATTTCTCTAATTTCATATCGCAAATCAATTTGTTGGTTTAATCTAATCACTCTAGTTCCTGCACACACAGCTAGTGAAGTAATCTTCATTATTTTAATATTTTATTTTTTTTTGCCAACAAATTCAAGTATTTTTGTATTTAAAATAACGGCCAACCGACGTGAAAACACCCTTTGTTTGTCGGAATTAGCTTTTTTCAAAAACTGGTGGACGGTGGCGGCGCATAGCACAGGTTATACGGTTTCGGTTTCGGTTTTGACATCCCTAGTTATTAATGGTGGTTACGTATCGATGGGACGATTTTCCAATCAAGATCCGATTTAATGTGAGGCGGTAATAATGAAAATTGGAGCCCCACACAATGGCTATTTGAAAATACGGATCAATATGGCCCAATTTTACGGTATTCTGAGATTAAATATAATATGATCTGGAAAATATGATCCAAATCCGATGACATATGTAGATTTTACAGCGGTAATAAGATAAATCGGGCGGACATTTGTAGGCGGCCTATAACAACACTTGGGGTTGTACCAAAACATGGACCCATATTGTTGACTTTCCTATTTGAAATAGGATTGTGGTCTGATGTATGATGTAGGTTCTGGAGCAGAAATAGTGTGAACTGGGGACTCATTTGTATGGGGGTTATACCAAAACATGGACCGGTATTTGACTTTCACACTAGGTATTCTGAGTTGAAACATAACATGATCTGCAAAATTTTTATCAAGATCTGATGTGGGTTTCAGAGCGATAATAATGTAAACTGGGGGCCATTTGTAAGGGACCCATATAATTGACTTTCATAGCAGAGAGGCTATACCAAAACATGGACCCATATAATTGACTTTCATAGTAGAGGGGCTATACCAAAACATGGGCCCATATAATTGACTTTCATAGTAGAGGGGCTATACCAAAACATGGGCCCATATAATTGACTTTCATAGTAGAGAGGCTATACCAAAACATGGACCCATATAATTGACTTTCATAGTAGAGAGGCTATACCAAAACATGGACCCATATAATTGACTTTCATAGTAGAGAGGCTATACCAAAACATGGACCCATATAATCGACTTTCATAGTAGAGGGGCTATACCAAAACATGGACCCATATAATTGACTTTCATAGTAGGGGGGCTATACCAAAACATGAGCCCATATAATTGACTTTCATAGTAGAGGGGCTATACCAAAACATGGACCCATATAATTGACTTTCATAGTAGAGAGGCTATACCAAAACATGGACCCATATAATCGACTTTCATAGTAGAGGGGCTATACCAAAACATGGACCCATATAATTGACTTTCATAGTAGAGGGGCTATACCAAAACATGGGCCCATATAATTGACTTTCATAGTATAGGGGCTATACCAAAACATGGGCCCATATAATTGACTTTCATAGTAGAGAGGCTATACCAAAACATGGACCCATATATTTGACTTTCATAGTAGAGTGGCTATACCAAAACATGGACCCATATAATTGACTTTCATAGTGGAGAGGCTATACCAAAACATGGACCCATATATTTGACTTTCATAGTAGAGTGGCTATACCAAAACATGGACCCATATAATTGACTTTCATAGTAGAGAGGCTATACCAAAACATGGACCCATATATTTGACTTTCATAGTAGAGTGGCTATACCAAAACATGGACCCATATAATTGACTTTCATAGTAGAGAGGCTATACCAAAACATGGACCCATATAATCGACTTTCATAGTAGTGGGGCTATACCAAAACATGAGCCCATATAATTGACTTTCATAGTAGAGGGGCTATACCAAAACATGGAACCATATAATTGACTTTCATAGTAGAGAGGCTATACCAAAACATGGACCCATATAATTGACTTTCATAGTAGATGTTTCTAATTGAAATGAGGTGGGAAATTTCATCAATATCCAATGTAAAAGCTGCATTTCAGAGCAGTAATAGTGAACTCGGAGGTAAATTTTTTGTGGAGTCTATATCAAATCATGGACCCATGTAGTCCACTTTCACGTTAACTGATTCTAGTTCAAATATAGCATGAGTAGTACAAACTTTGAAAGATCCAATTTTACTGCGCTTCTACATGGACAGAAGAACTTACATATCAAATTTCAAGATTCTAGCTGCAATACTTTAGTTGGTTCCATTTTTATCCCTTTTTGTCCCGCTAACCTCTTTTAAGTACAAATTTCGATAGATGCAATTTTACTGCGCTTCTACATGATCAGGAGAACTTACACATCAAATTTGAAGATTCTAGCTGCAATACTTTAGCTGGTACCATTTTTATCCCTTTTTGCCCGGCGCAACCCTTAAAAGTACAAAATACATTTATATTCCGCTTCTATGTGGTGAGAGGAATTTACACACCAAATTTCGCGACTATAGCTGCAATACTTAAATTAGTAACATTTTCATCCCTTTTTGTCCCTTGCATCGCTTAAAAGTACACATTTTGAAAAATCCAATTTTAACGCGCTTCTACATGGTCTGAGAAATTTACATACCAAATTTCACGATTTTAGCTACAATACTTTAGTTGGTACGATTTTTATCCCTTTTTGTCCCGCTCACCCCTTATTAGTACAAATTTCGAAAAATCAATTTATATTGCAAGTCTACGTTGTCAGAGAAATGTTACTACCGATTTTCATGATTCTAGCTGCAATTCTTAAATTGGTACCATTTTTATCCCTTTTTGTCTCTTTCCTCCCTTAAAAGTACAAATTTCGAAAAATCCCTGTTTGTAGCTCGTCTGCATGGTCATTGTAAGGAACACACCGAATTTCATGTTTCTAGCTACTGCCGTTTAGTCAGGACAAATGTTCGATGTTTATCCCTTTTTGGGTCATTTTACTCCCTAAAAGTACGAATTTCGTAAAACTTCTTGGTCGACGTCTACGTCATATTTGGGAACTACCTTGAAAATTTTATGACCCTGGCTTCAGCCGTTTGGTCTGGGGTACGAATTTCGTAAAACCCTTTCTTAGTCGACGTCTACGTCATATTTGGGAACTACCCTGAAGATTTCATGACCCTGGCTTCAGCCATTTGGTCTGGGGGCTGGTCAATGATAAGTCAGTCAGTCAGTCAGTCAGTAACGCAACTCTTTTATATATATAAAGGGTGTTTTTTATTGGGGTATAGAACTTTAAGTTGGCATCACTTTTTTAACTGGCGGCCATTTTGTCAGCTGTCAAGTGATTAATATTTAGTTTGGTTTGCCATTTCATCATGAACAGGTTGACAAAAGAACAACGCTTGCAAATCGTGCAAATTTATTTCGAAAGTAATGGTTCAGTTCGCGAAGTTCACCGCAAGCTCCGTCCATATGGTCGACATAATCGTCCATCAGAGCAATTAATTCGGTTAACCATGGATCGTTTTCGCACTACGTTTACTCTATGTGATAATACGCATCCGCAGAGACGTCGAACAGTGCGCACCGAAGAAACAATTGCCGCTGTAGAGCAAAGTGTTGAAGAGGTCCCGATTGAATCGATTCGCCACCGTGCACAGCAATTGGAGTGGTTGAAAATTGGACCTGTAGAATTGGCTATATTCGAGCCAGCCGCGGCGGCCACATGCCCGAAATCATATTTAAACATTAATGGCATAAAATTATCCTTCCAATAAAGCCAAATTGATGGACATTAAAACGATTTTCTTGTGTTTTATTTCAATTCGAAGTTCTATACCTCAATAAAAAACACCCTTTAGATACTGAACATTTTGACAAGATCCCATGTAAGATATGTGCATTTGTTTGCAACACCCAAAAGGAAACGAGTTAGCTTATTATACAGATCGGCTTAGAATCACTTTCTGAGTCGATTTAGCAATGCCCGTCTGTCCATCTATTGTTGTAATCAAAATAGGTCAGATCGGTTCAAATTTATATAATGCCGTCATTCAATTTTCCGCCCCGATTTGACTTTTCTTCCTCTAGAACCCACACAATTTAACAGATCTTCTTCAAATGTTGCAAAAAAAAATATATTATATTTCAACTAGAAACACCCATGTTGAAAATGGGTCAGACCGGTTCAGATTTATATATAGTTCCCATACAAATTTCGCTTCCGGCTTAACTTTTTCCGCCCCAGAAACCACATACTTTCATCGAATTTCTTCACGTGGGTCATTTCATTCCATGTTTGGATATAGCCCGATATAAATATTCTTATCGATTTGACAAATTGGGTCAGGTCATATTAATCTATGATTAGGAAACATACACATATCATTCCCGTTTTCACTTTTCTACCGAAATGAATTATATTCGGATAGAAAGTGGAGTGTATCATAAAGTCGGAACCGCCCGACTTTAGCCTTTCCTTACTTGTTTAAGTCATGGAAATATAATTATATATTTGGAAATTTGATTTACCCTCTGAGGCAAAGTTGTAGCTCTTATCATAAAGAATAAAAATTGTGAACATATGAAATCAAAAAAACTTCATCTTCAAGGTCAAAATCGAAAAAAACTTTAAAAATTCGATTTTTTTATCTTTTGTTTTCCTCTGTTCAGGTCCATAGGTAGCAAACTGTTCAAAATTCATGGAAACGTACCACCACAAAAAAGTACCTAAGATCTCAATAAACAACTTTCTAGAACATATGAACTTCCTAGGAATAATTCTTAACTCCGTTTAGGTAGGAAAAATATACGTTGCAGAACTGTTTCTGTTAAAGGTCAGTCCGACTACAGTGCGTATGAGTGATATTATCCTTAATAAACAGCACGTATACGCTACCTACATACACTACGGCTTATAGATTTGTGCGATGACATTTGCGATTTTGATCTTGAAGATGAAGTTTTTTTTTATTTTATATGTTCATGACAAGAGCTACAACTTTGCCTCAGAGAGTAAATTAAAATTCCAAACGTTTTGCAAGATATGAGTCTGAGAAAATGATCACTTTTTGGCAAAAATGACACCGAGGTCCCAAATCTTTGGGGGGTCCCCATAAAAAGTGCATGACTTTGGGCAAAACTTGTTGGTCTTTTATCACGTAGTGGTGTCCGTATATGGTTTATTTTTTCGGGTTGCACTGTGTAATTTAATTAATTTATTATTTTTTATTTTTTTCTCTTCTTTTCGATTTATTATTTTTCTATGTCCTTTTATGGCCCCCTGGCTATTTGCAGATTGTGTCGCACAGTTTTTTTATTTTTTTTTTTGAAAAAAAACATTTCGAAGAATTTTCCACCGTTGTGAGTTTCTGAGAACTTTGGCCAAAAAATTTTGCACACAAATGAATGAATGAATATGGCAAATGGAATTTCCCAAAGGTTGATAGGTTATTTTTTGCGTGTGTGTTTGGAAAATATGTAAAATGTAAAAGAATCAACCAATCAACAGCAAAAACACAATTTTATTTTCGGTGCCAAAAATGAAATGTGTTTTTGTTGTTTTAGTTCATTTGAATGAAATCGGTTTAAAAGGTTACACGCAAACCGAAAGCAGGCTGACAGAAAGGCAAATATTGAAAATGAAATATTTGGAAAAATAAACACAAACACTTCGGCAGCAAGGTGAGATTTCTTGGAATTGCAGGAAGCTTAATAGGAAGCTTTTTCAGGTCATTGGTTTCTTGGGAATGTAAGCTTAAAATATCAATATGCCAAAGATTTTTTGCGAAGGAAAAAATGATTGGCAAGAAATGAGCTCTTACTTGTGATTTGATGTCTAGAATCCTAGATGATTTTAGTTATTTGAAGAGATTATATCTCTGACAAGACAGTAAGTGATTCAGGGAAAAGTGTATGAACGAGAAACTGGTATCATCGGCATATAAGATCTCTGACAATCATTTTTTTAATAAAGAAAACTGTCTCAGGCAAAACATAAAGAAATTCAGGGGAAAGTATGTGAACTACAAACTAGGATCATCTGAATATAAGATCTCTGGCAATCCTTTTTTTAATAAAGAAAACAGTCTTAGACAAGACACAAAGAAATTCAGGGTAAAGTATGTGAACTACAAACTAGGATCATCTGAATATAAGATCTCTGGCAATCCTTTTTTTAATAAAGAAAACTGTCTCAGACAAGACATAAAGAAATTCGGGGGAAAGTATGTGAACTATAAACTAGGATCATCTGAATATAAGATCAACGGCTACCCATTTCAATAAAGGAAATTTTCTCAGGTTATGAGAAAATTTCCTTTATTTCCTTTTAATTGTAGCAAATAATGATCCAGTTTTTTAAGGGTCTCCCGTGGCCATCAACATCACTTTTTTGTTGCAGCTGTCACCTACCATATTCTCCACATAAAATCCTGGACAGTTTGCTTTCAGTGGGGAAAAGGTTGCTACATCAAATCGCCCATTGTTAACAGACAGATTACAAAAAGCTACAAAAAAAATAACGCCAACAATTACCAAACGCTTGACTTGTTTACAATTTGTAGCCGTTATCATCTCTCCTACCTTGGCAGCCCCATCAACTTTTCCAATTTTATAATCCTGTACTTTGGCTCTCAACAACTGCTTGTACGATGCCACTTCTGCTTAACAAACTGTTTCTGTTGTGTTTTTTCTCTCTCTCTCGTGCCCTGCTGGGAGCAGCAATATTCTTATCCTTATTGGTATTTATTATTTAATATCTTATTTATCCTTTATCGCATGACAGCACCCTTGTTTAATGCCCAACCACTAACACAGAGTTGTTTATTTCGTACATTATGAATTTCTTCCAGCTCTGCTTCTCCTTCTACTTCTTCTTCAACTTCATCTTCATTCACATACAGCTCTTACCTTTCTTTCTTCATTTTTTCTTTTTTCCTTATTTTGATGTTATAAAATGTAACAATGGAAAGTTATAAAAAACGTGCTGCTTCTTATGTATAAAAATAAATTGTAAACAAGATAAAAATAGTTACATTCTTTCAATACGTAGCTGGGAATATGAAAAAAGCAGAAGAAAACGAGGTGGAAAAAATTTAAAATGAAAGAAAAACGTCACAAACCCACTTGGGGTCGCAGGCGGGAGGAGGTGCAGGTGAAAATGAAAGCCTCGGCGTCTTAGCATGACTGATGATGTGAGTTCAGTGTTTAAGAAAATACGAAGGTTAAATTTCTAGATAATAAACTGTCATTCCAACAGGGACTCCCTAAGACACTGAAGCACATTTTTTTATAATATTGAAACTGAGATACCTCGTTATCAATCCTAGGCCCGAGATACCGAAACATATTTTGAATAAAATTGAAGCTAAGATACATATACCTCTTTCAGTTTCTAGACATAGAACTAAAGACAGTCCAAAGTTTAGAACAAATTAAATAACATTTCGTAAACAATAAATGTTATATGGAAGATAAATGATACAAATCAACTTAAGACTCTAGGAAAATTGAGGTGCTAGTAGATGGATGGGCATTTTACAGTTTCAATCCATAGAAGACTAAGGTCCATAGTTCAAAGTTTTTATTCGGAAGTTGTGAAAATTTGGATCTTCATCAATTAATTTAAGGGGTTAGACCCTGAAATAATGTAATGTACATGTTACTTTGGAAAATAGTTAAAAAAATAAAAAGACAAAAGCTACAAAATGCCGGAGATATGGCCGTCAAGTTTGACCATGTCTTAGAAACCCTTGCTGGTGAAAAATTCGAATTAAATTTTTTGTTATTCAGCGAGGTAATGGCTTCCTTTTCTTTTTATTTAAACCCTCACTCTACAGAGTAGAAGGGTATGTATCATTTGGGACAGAAAAAAAGTGTAACGCGTTGAAGGAGTGACTTAAGACCCTAAGTATGTTTGGACCAAATCTTTTACACGCCTTTGAAGATGTTTGAGCCATATCCGTCCGTCTGGCTGGCTGGTGTACACGATAACTCTAGAAAGGAGTTAACTAATCGATTCAAACTTCCACATGGTAATAATTTTTCCAAACTTAGTTTAGTTTCGAAGATGGGTGAAATTGCCACGCCCCTTCTGGTACCTCCCACACAAATAGCCCATATTCCAATGTCAAATTAAAACCCATATAACTTCCACGCTAATATTCACAATCAGCTATATTTTGGTATTTGATAACGTTTTTATTTATAACCACTTGAGGTGTAATAAATATCACGGGTTTTGCCACGCCCGTTTCAGTACCTCCCACACAAATCACGCAAAGCGAATGATCGGAATAGTACGAAATTTGATATTTAGTAATGCTTTAATAAAAGTTTCAATCGCATGGAATATGGGCGATATTGCCACACCCTTTCTGCTACCTCCCACACAAAGTTGCAAATCCTAGGTTACCATAAAACCGATATAACATCCACACGGGTAGTCAACATCATTTGAAATTTGATATTTATAAATGTTTTTATAACCACTTTAAACCTAAAAAATATTTACGCTTTAGCCACGCCGCTTCTTGTACCTCCCACACAATTATCTCTATCCTAGGTAATATTAAATCCTTCATAATTTGGTATTTGATGATGTTTTTACAATTGTTTTGGAATCTGGGACTATGTGCCACGAACCTTCTACTACCTTCCACACAAATTCTTCCGTATTCTCTAAAAGTGAGGGTATAAATAAGTCATTTTAGCTGACTAAAGCTTACTTACTTGTTTTGACAGAGGGTTGTCATTGGGAGGAACGGGTTCATTTATAGATCCCCGCCACTTCGTTCGAATAAGGGCTTAGAAGCACTGCGTGTTCGATGCTTACATGACATTTTTTCATGGGTGAAAGTTATACATTTTTGGACACATTGTGGGAGTTCTTTTGAATCACTTCACAGAATTAATGGAAATTTAGTGAAATAAATTCCTTCTGTTTAATTTTACTTTTAATTAAATGCTAGTTGTACAGGCGTATGTTTATGAAATTTCGAAAGCAAAACAAATATTTTTAAATATAAATTTCGTTTTAAATTAAATATATTTTTTTTATTTATTATGAATTACAATACAAAGTAAATTTATATTCTAATTTTGGGTGCAGGGATTGAGCCGGGGTGACTAACACCATTGCAGCGACAGACCAGAGCCTCTGGTGGGAATCGAACCCACGACCCCCACGCTGGTAGCCGAGCACGCTACCAACTCGACTACCGGGGCGCTCTAAATTAAATATATATAAGCATATATATATATTAAATATATATAAGCATATATAATATAAAGCTCTAAATTAAATATATATATATTAAATATATATAGCACTTTTGTCGTATTTTTTTAAAGGAAGTGCTCTCTCGATTTTTGTCTCCGATTTAAAATACTTTTCAGTACATTCTTCTCGGTGTTTTGTCCAAACAATTCATCCAAATGTAATGATGATGGTGTCTCTTGGACAGGATGAGAAGGCTGAATAGATGAAATATCTTGAAAACGAGGTATAGGTTGTGTATATGGAATATCGTCGGTAGAGGAAGTACTGCTTCAGTTACTGCTGTTTGTTGTAACATTCTTGTCTCTCTTTCTTTTCTAACATTTTCTTAGATATTATTTCACAACTCATTCTACCTACTAGTGGAGTTTATTTCATTATTATTAATTAATTGTTATTATATTAATGTATATTAAAGTATGTACATACCAATGTTAGGGAATTGCGCGACAGTTTCTTTTCACAAAATTATGATCATTTTAAAATTAATAAATCCTTTGAAGCACGAATTTCCAGTGTAAATGTTCTCAATTTAAAACAATCGTTCTTCTTCATCTTCGAAAAATGGCCCCATTTAATACAGTATTTTTATGACGCTCCAACATTATCCATTATAGAAAATATTTCAGATCGAAATTGAACAAATAGATATTTCTATCCTACCCATTAGAGCCATATTAAAATCGTTTACACAAACCACAATTAAAACACAACGCAACCGAATTATTTTTCTCGATATTTGTTTATTTTACATTTTCTATATGAAATGAAAAAACGTACCTTAAAGAGAAAATTCTAATTTATAATTTGTTTATACGCATTTGAGAAGCTATTTAGAATGGATGTATGATTCAGGGGCGATGAAAGTGTCATTCATTTAGAAATACTTCCATTTTATAGCTGGGAATAAGTGCTAATTTATTTTTGGAAGAGCTTTTGAAAGATTTTATTAGATGAAAAATATATTTGCATTTGAGAAACTATTTATAATAATAATGTCATTTATTTTATACTACTTCTATTTTTGCTGGGTAATAAAGTAGAATTGCTTTGGTTCGGGGTAGCGTATACTTAATATTGACAGTATTATTTGTCAACACGGTGGCGTTTACTTAATATCGTCATTCGGAAATTCGTTATTACTCATACGCAACACACACCCCTTTGGTTTTAGGCCAGGAAATTGACTTTTTATTGAGATTCACTCTCTCGGTGGAGAAAACTGGAAATGTGAAAATTAAAATACATTCTGGTATTTTCGAAAATGAAAATATAAAGATTCTTCCTCAACCACTGCGTGCACTATTTGAAAGTGAAACTGGAAGACATCACAATTACCTTCAATTGAACATATAAACGGGTGTGACCGGACGTCAATTTTCTAAATTCGGAGAAAATTCGATTTTTATTAAAAAAATATATAAAATTATCCATTAAAATATTATGTGTTGATTGTATTAATCAGTATTGCTCTATGCATACAAAAAAAATAATTAATTAGGTCTCGGGCACAAAATTTTCATTTTTTGTTGCATAGTTTTAACACCTTCCAAAGAACCTAATTATTGCTTTTGTTTGAAATACCCAGATTTTCGCAGTTTAAAAATCTAGCGGCTTATAGTTTTCAATGGAAAACCTTCTCTGTAGGTTCTGAATATGCTCTGGGACTTCGTGGGGACATAATATTAATTTAGGTGCTACATATCGATAGATAGAGAATAACACAGTGCAACACGAAAAAATATAGCAATATACGGCCACTACATGATAAAAGACCATAGAAATGTCCCGTTTCTCCCGGTTTTGCCCAAAGTCATGCACTTTTTTATGGGCCCAAAGATGTGGGGCCTCGGTGTAATTTTTGGAAAAAAGTGATCATTTTCTTAGGCTCATATCTTGCAATCCGTTTGGACTTTTGATTTATTTTCTGGGGCAAAGTTGTAGCTCTTGACATAGTGAATATATAAAAACAAAACAAGTAAAAACGACGTTAAGTTCGGCCGGGCCGAACTTTATATACCCTCCACCATAGATTGCATTCCACAGAGAATGTCGGTTTTCGTAGAAGTGCAGTAGTATTACAGGAAAATATAAATTTTTAATATAGCCAAACCAAAACAAAATACAAATATTGAAAAAATAATTTTATAAATAAATATATTTTAATTATTTCAAACCATTATTTATTTCAAATCAAAAAAATAAATATTCTTATATTTATATTTTCAAAAAGTTTAAATACCATAAATATTGGTAGATAGTGGTTGCTACATTTGGTTGTATTTCCATTCTATTTTAATTCCAAAAGTACGTATTTTGAAAATCCATTATCAGACGTACATAGTGCAGAATAACCTAACTTCCTAATTCAACCAATTTTTGCCGTAAAAGAAAAAGTACGAATTTGGAAAAAAAACTTTTTATTTTGCGTGTCTATGCAGTCAGAGGAATGTATACACCGAATTCCATGATTCCAGCTGCGCCCATTTGGTCGGTACCATTTTTACCCACTTGACGTTTCTACGCAATTAGAATTTCATCATTCTAGCTGTAGTCGTTTAGTTGGTACTATTTTTAGCCCTCTGTACCATTGTATCCCTTGAAAGTACGAATTTCGAAAAATCCGTTTATTTTCCGTGTCTACACAGTCAGAGGAATGTATACTCCGAATTTCATGACTCTAGCTGCGGTCTTTTGATTGGTACTATTTTTATCCCCTTTTTTCATTTTAACCCCAAAAAGTACGAATTTCGAAAAATACGTGTATTTTATGTGTCTATGCAATCAGAGGAATGTATACACCAAATTTCATTAACCTAGGTGCAGCCGTTTGGTTGGTACCATTTTTATCCCTCTATTTCCATTTTACCCCTTAAAAGTACGAATTTGGATAAAATACTTTTATATTATGTATCTACTCAATTAGAGGAATGTATACACCAAATTTCGTGTTTCTAGCTGTTGTCGTTTAATATGTAATATTTTTTATCCATTTTTTGCACCATTTCACCCCTTACGAATAAAAATCACTTTATGGTGCACCCTTTTGGGAATGCGCACACCCAATGTCAAATAAGTACAAGCAAACATATAGAATAAATGTGCTTAAATATTCTAAAATATTAGGGATTATTATGGGTATTTTTAGTCCTTGCGAGGAAACAATTTTTCCCTTTGGGCCGATTTCCCAACCGATCGAAAATATAGCAATATGCGACCACCACTACGTGATAAAAGACCATAAAAATGTCACGTTTCTCCCGGCTTTGCCCAAAATCATGCACTTTTTTATGGGCCCCCAAACATGTGGGCCTCGGTGTAATTTTTGGAAAAAAGTGATAATTTTCTCAAGCTCATATCTTGCAATCCGTTTGGAATTTTAATTTATTCACTGGGGCAAAGTTGTAGCTCTTGTCATAGTGAATATATGAAAACAAAAACCGCCATCTTCATGGTCAAAATCGCAAAAGGAGACTAAAAAAATCGATTTTTAACATTTTTCCCCTGTTCAGGTCCATAGGTAGCAAACAGTTCCAAATTCAAGAAAACAATCAACTACAAAAATGTACCTAAGATCTCAGTAAACAACTTTCTAGAACATATGAACTTCCTAGGAATGATGCTTAACACCGTTTAGGTAGGAAAAATATACGTTGCAGAACTGTTTCTGTTAATGGTCAGTTCGACTATGGGGCGTATGAGTGATATTATCTTTAATCAACAGTACGTATACGCTACCTGCATACACTACAACCTATAAGATTTGTTCGAAGACATCTGCGATTTTAAACTTGAAGATGAAGTTTTTTTGATTTTATATGTTCACAATTTTTGTTGTTTATGACAAGAGCTACAACTGTGCCTCAGAGAGTAAATGAAAATTACAAACGGTTGGCAAGATATGAGCCTGAGAAAATGATCACTTCTTTGCCAAAAATGAAACCGAGGCCCCAAATCTTTGAGGCTCTTAAAAAGTGCATGACTTTGGGCAAAACTGGGAAACACGGGTCTTTTTTGGTCTTTTATCATGTAGTGGTGTTATATTTCCATGACTTCAAAAAATACACACAGTGTAATTTAAGAGAGCTTCTATTTTACAATTACGAACTCGGTCTTTGGCAATATTTTCACTGTGAAATCATGGGAGTTTTAAGTTGGTTTACATTTCATACCAATCTAATTATTTTGTATTATAAAACCCATATTTTAGTAGCACTATTCTACGGCGTGGAAGATCACTTTGGGGGTTCCTCTATAACAAAAAGACAAATTGTAGAGGCTGCTAATTCTGCGTCCAATTTCTGTTAGCTCATCAAATGTGTGAAAGTTTTTTTATAAAGTCTGGATTTCTCTGTTCAAAATCTTGCGAAACTTTTAACAAGACCCTTTGCCCCAGACAATGTCCTGAATAAAGGACATCCCATATGGCACAACTCACAAAAGAATTCTTGTTTAGCTGCTGCTGTAAACATCTTGTTTGTCACCATAACACCACTTAGCAGAGACGATGTGTGTCGGTGTGGGTGTGAGCGAGTGTGAGTGCGTAGCAGTATGTGGCATATTCAGCACAACATTCCTGGTGAAAATTGGACAATTTTGGGGACAGTATTATTACCACGACACACCATAGATATCAACGGCTGGCAACAACACCACCAAACCAAACCATAAAAGGTGTATAACTTTTAATGTGAAACACTTTTATGGCTCTTGCAACATTATGTTGCAGTTGCACTTTATAAAACTCCGCTGTAGTAACTGTAAACAATATTTATGCTAAAAAGGATGTTTTAATGTTTACAGAGGTAAAGTTTTAATAAATAAAATGCAAACGCTAAAGGACACAGAGTGCAGCGTTGTTTTTTGTCGCTGCTGTGAAAGTTGTTAGTTGCAGTTAAAAAGTTGGCAGTTCCATTGGTAGTTGCATAAGTGACTTTCGGCTCGGAGGAGGAATGAACACAATAAAGTTGCCTAGAAGATGAATAAGAATATTAATAAGAGTAAAACTTCATTCCACTTTTATGATAAACTATAACTTTTTTTGGATTCTTTATTGTGTCCAGACTACGATGGATACGAAGTCGGGCAATTGTTCATAACCCAGTTGGGATTATTATTATTTGCAAAGTTTTAAATATTAACAAATTAAATTTGAAGCTCTTATCCTTTAGAGCATTTGACCTTTGGGATTTTAATTGAAAACTACAATGTTCGTTGGTTCATAATGAAATACCTCAGCATAGCCATTTGTACGTAATTAAAATTAGAACAAGAGGAAGAAAAACAAGTTGTGTTGGTGTTAATATAGAGAGAACAACACAACATTTGCAGCAGCAGTTGTGTGCACCAAAGAGATGAACCCAGAAAAAGAAAAAAACTGTAATTGCATCTGGGTCAGAAGGATGTGGTGTGGCTTTGGCTGGGGCTATACATGTGCTTCGTGTTTATGTCGTGGCGTCTCTCTCTCAAATGTTGGCTTTCCTTGGAGTGTGTGTGTGTGTGTTTTGAATGTGGTCTAAGTGTTTAATTTGTATACGAAAGAACATGGCAATTATGAACATGCTGAATTTTATTTAATAACACAATTTTCGTTTCGTTTGGGTCGTTTTTCTCTCTCTCTTATGATTTATAATTACCACCACACCGCACAGTATGTACGAAATTAAGGCAAATTTTGTAGTTAGGACACAATTTGCAGACAGTTCAAAATTAAGTTGAAATGCTTTGGTTCAGAGGAGCGTATACTTGATATTAATTGCCGGTATTACTTGTCAGCACGGTGGCGTGTACTTAATGTCGTCATTCGGAAAGTCGTTATTACTCATACGCAACATACACCGCTTTGGTGAGGAAATTGACATTTTATTGAGTTTGCTTCCTTTCCTATTCATCGTACGCACAGTGGGGAAAACTGGAAATCTCAAAAATAAAATAAATTCTGATTCATTGGAAAAAGAAATAGAGTGATCATTTTGGCACACTAGATAAATTCTAATGAACGATTATAGTAGGGTAGTGTCATAATTGTGAGAATTTAAACCTCTTTTTAAGTTTTTCTTATGGAAGCCACAATCGACCGATGCCCTCAAAATCAACATAAGACACCTCTTGAAATGTTTATATATGTTTTTACGACTTAAAATAAAGCAATATGCTGAAATTAGTTTATTGTCATTGAATCAATATATTATAGTTTCAGGGAAATACATTATATATTATTCCATATAACATAAATGCCTCAATAAATTTAAATTGCAAAAAAATCGATAACACCATGCGACAGTACTTTTTGGAACTGAATAAGACCATATATACTAGAAACAAGTAAAAAGGGCGTTAAGTTCGGCCGGGCCGAACTTTATATAGCCTCCACTCTGGATTGTATTCCCAGAGGCTGTCGATTTTCGTAGAAGTGCAGTAATAATGAAGGAAAATGTAAACTTTTAATATAGCCAAACTAAAACAAATACAAATATTGAAAAAATAATTTTTTAAATAAATATAATATTTGATTTGAACTGAGCCAGGACAATGCTCAAGACCATTTTGCATCTATATTTAATAGAATGCAAATTTATTTACATATGGCATGGTGACATTTATTACTTGACTGCAGACTACCACGATCATGATTTCGACCATGTCAAAAATTACTTGGTGCGAGTTTTTAAACGCTAATTCGGCAAGTGAGTTGTGATTCTCGTTCGTTTGTGTGAATTATCTCCTTATAGAGGCCGGGTTTGATGTTGAATAGTCGCTGCGAAGCCACTTGAAACGACTTTTGACATGGTCGAAATCATGATCGTGGTAGTCTGCAGCCAAGTAATAAATGTCACCATGCCATTTGTAAATAAATTTGCATTCTATTAAATATAGATGCAAAATGGTCTTGAGCCAGGACAATAACCCAGTTCAAATCAAATATTGATTACAGACCAAAAAAAAAATACAAACGAAAAAACTAAAATAAATATAATATTTTTATTACTTCAAAACACGCTTATAAGGCAAGTCTGCCAATACGTTTACTCCATATATATCGAAATAATATTTGAAGCCAACTCAAAAAATAAAATTCTTATATTTATATTTTCAAAAAATATATATTGGTAGATTTTGGGTTCTACAGTTGGTTGTAAAGGGTGTTTTTTATTGGGGTATAGAACTTTAAGTTGGCATCACTTTTTTAACTGGCGGCCATTTTGTCAGCTGTCAAGTGATTAATATTTAGTTTGGTTTGCCATTTCATCATGAACAGGTTGACAAAAGAACAACGCTTGCAAATCGTGCAAATTTATTTCGAAAGTAATGGTTCAGTTCGCGAAGTTCACCGCAAGCTCCGTCCATTTTATGGTCGACATAATCGACCATCAGAGCAATTAATTCGGTTAACCATGGATCGTTTTCGCACTACGTTTACTCTATGTGATAATACGCATCCGCAGAGACGTCGAACAGTGCGCACCGAAGAAACAATTGCCGCTGTAGAGCAGAGTGTTGAAGAGGACCCGAATGAATCGATTCGCCACCGTGCACAGCAATTGGAGCTTTGTCCATCAACTTTATGGAAGATTTTGTGCAAAGATCTTGGCTTGCGACCTTACCAGAGCCAGCCGCGGCGGCCACATGCCTGAAATCATATTTGAACATTAATGGCATAAAATTATCCTTCCAATAAAGCCAAATTGATGGACATTAAAACGATTTTCTTGTGTTTTATTTCAATTCGAAGTTCTATACCTCAAAAAAAAACACCCTTTATTTCCATTCTATTTTAATTCCAAAAATACAAATTATGAATCTCACGTACATCGTGAAAAATAACCTGGTTGAATCATGCAACCAATTTTTGCCTTAAAAGTAAAAGCCATTTGGTTGGTACCATTTTTATACCCTTTTTCCAATTTGACCCCCTTAAGAGTACGACCTTTACTTTATTTTACGTGTCTACACAATTAGAGGGATGTACACACCGAAGTTCATCATTCTAGCTGTAGTTGGTACTATTTTTATCCCTCTGTACCCATTGTTCCCTTGAAAGTACGAATTTGGAAAAAAAACCTTTTATTTTTCGTGTCTACGCAGTCAGGGGAATGTATACTCCGAATTTCACGACTGTAGCTGCGGTCATTTGGCTGGTACTATTTTATCCCATTGTTCCATTTCAACCCTAAAAAGTACGAATTTCCAAAAATTCGTTTATTTTAAGTGTCTACGCAATCAGATGAATGTATACACCGAATTTCATTATTCTAGATGCGGCCGTGTGGTTGGTATCATTTATATCCCTCTATTCCCATTTTACCCCTTAAAAGTACGAATTTTGAAAAATCTGTTTATTTTCTGTGTATATGCAGTCAGAGGCATGTATACCACGAATTGCATGACTCTAGCTGCGGTCATTTGGTTGGTACGATTTTTATCCCCTTTCTTCATTTTAACCGCAAAAAGTACGAATTTCGCAAAATCCGTATATTTTACGTGTCTACGCAATCAGAGGAATGTATACATCGAATTTCATTATTCTAGATGCAGCCGTTTGGTTGGTACCATTTTTATCCCTCTTTGTCCATTTTACTCTTAAAAGTACAAATTTGGAAAAAATGCTTTTATATTATGTATCTACTCAATTAGAGGAATGTACACACCGAATTTCGTGTTTCTAGCTGTTGTCGTTTAATATGTACCATTTTTATCACTTTTTTTGCCCCATTTCACCCCCTACAAATAAGAATCACTTTATGGTGCACGTTTTTGCTATAAGGGGAATGCACATACCTAATATCAAGCAAATATAAACAGACATATTCAAAAAACATGCTTAAATACGCTAAAATATTAGGGATTTTTATTATTAGTATTTTTAGTCCTTGTGAGGGAAAAATGTTTCCCTTTCGGCCGATTTCGCCCCATTTCAATCCCAACCGATCTACGACTATAAGACGCATTTATGGGAAATTTGGACGTCCTAGTTCCTTTCGTTTAGATTCTAGCGTGCTTTCAACAGACGTACGGACATGACCAGATCGTCTTAGAATTTTATGATGATCAAGAATATATATACTTTATTTTTTCATTTCATTTATTCAGTCAATGGAAATAAAATTAGTTACAGACTATGATTACTAATATTATATAGTAAATATAAGTATGAGTAATTATAAATTATTTTATTACTGTTACAAGAAATAATTTAAAGTTATCTTTTGATGTGCAGAAATCTATACATGGCTTTGAATCTTTTTGAAGATTTAGATTAACGGAATTTAGATAAAGAAATGTGCGGGTTAGAGGACTGTTAGGAGCATAATTAGTACGATGCAATGGAACATTAAAAACATCAACGAACCTCAGATTTCTTGGAGGGACATAAAACGGAATCAAAGAAACCAAATCTGGACAATAAATAATATTATTTATTAAATCAAAGATTAGTAAATCAGTGAAATATCCTTCGATGCTCCAAAGTCTGCAAACCCAACAATGAACATTTCGATCTATAAAGTGTATGATCAGGAAATATGAATGACCTAAGAGCAAATTTAACAAATATTCGCTGAACTCACTCAATGCGAGATATATGTTTGTCACAATGTGGATTCCAAATTAATGACGCATATTCCAATTTAGACCTGACAAAAGAAGTATAAACCAATTTCAGAGTATTAGGATCAGAAAAATCTGAACAATTTCTTTTTAGAAATGCAAGCATTTTGTAAGCTGTTGGGACAATATAATTATAGGGTCTCGGGTCGATATTTCAAGGTGTTACAAACGGAATGACAAAGTTAGTATAGAGGTGGAGGGTATAAAAACTCCAACTTTAAGGTCAAAATCGCAAATGTCGTCGAACAAAATGTATAGGCTGTAGTGTGTGTAGGCAGCGTATACGTGTTGTTAATTAAGGATAATATCACTCATACGCACTGTAGTCGGATTGACCATTAATAGAAACAGTCCTGAAAGATATATTTTTCCTATCTAAACGGTGTTAAGCATCATTCCTAGGAAGTTCATATGTTCTAGATAGTTGTTTATTGAGATCTTAGGTACATTTTTTTAGTTGAATGTTTCCTTGAATTTTGAGCGATTTACTATCTATGGACCTGAACAGGGGGAAAATGTTACAAAAAAACTAAATCTTGATTTTGACTTGAAGATGAAGTTTTTTTACAATTTTTGTTTTTGCCCCAGCGAGTAAATTCCAAACGTTTTGCAAGATATGAGCCTGACACCGAGGCCCCAAATCTTTGGGGCCCATAAAAAAGTGCATGACTTTGGGAAAACTGGGAGATACGGGTCTTTGTTTGGTCTTTTATCACGTAGTGGTGTTCGTCTATGGTTATATTTTTCGTGTTATTAAAGAAATTACCATTCTGAAGATTTGTCATTCAAATTTTGGTTGATTTGGCAAAAAATATTTTGAAAACAAAAAAATCGTAAAAAATAGAAACCATCATTTCACCACTTCCAAACTCACACAGTCGATAAAAAATACATCTCTCTCTCTTTTCTCTACTTTAAAATTTCAAAAAATCGATTAATGTAATCATTTTGGAAATAGAAAATAAAAGAAATAAATTTGTAAAAACTAAAATTACGTACCATTTTGACTGAACTTTTGATAAGTAAAATAAAGTTCGTGAAATTTACTTCTTTCGTGTAGTTCTGAGAAATTCCAACCCAGTTCTACTTTCTTCAACAAGAGTATCCCCTGTATTTGTTTAATTCCACTTTAAATTTCTTATTCATTCGGCAGAAATTTAAACATTTATTTGCAAATTGTTCAACGAACTGGTTTGAGACGGGCTATCCTTTAATTGTACCTACATTTCTTGTGCGTCCTCTGGGGACACTAACAAATAACCTAATGGGTGTCACGAAATGCTAAGACAACAAATTAAAACGTAATATCCTTTTGGTCCCTTCAGTCATTTATCTCCAGGGCAAACTTACTACGCTCCAAATGCAATACAACTAGTAGATGTAGATGTAGATGTTGAAGTAGAAATCCAAAAGCAAAAAATAAAAAAAGGAAATCTTGCTTTACGCCCAAACGATGAACCGATTATCGCCAAAAGGATGACAGAAAGAACAAATTATGTCATTTTTCTGCAAGTCGTTTATGGCTTAAAGCAACAAGGACAACAATGAAATGCTCAGAAGGAAAATGGACACCCACACACACACCCGAACAATCTTAAAGTTTGATTTGAAACAAAAAGGCACAAAATATAGAAAAACTGACACAAAACCTTAGTGTGAGAGGGGGAACGAGGGTGGGGGGCCAAAAGATGGCACTACATTCAAGAGTTGGTTTGAAGTGTAATTATTTCAATTTGTTTGAGTTCTGTTCTACGTTCTCCAGCAGATCTCCAGCAGCATGTCTTTTGCTTCTCGGTTGGCATTTGCCATCGTTCCAACGCACTTGAGTTCATTTATAGTTTTGTCATTTGAAGTTGGTTCATCCGTCCTCAACGAGAACAGAGCAGTGCAGAGCTGAGGAGAGCACAACTTGTTGTCTTTATGAATAATTAAATCTGACTCTTTTAAATGAATGTTTAACTAAGAAGAAGACACAGTGAGCATGGCAACGCAAAAAAGACGTACAAGACGCACACACCAATACTTTCGCACACCGGATGTGGCAGACAGTGGCAGCAACTGCGAGATAATTTCACTCACACAGACACACACACATACCGACAGACTTCATTATGGCTTCACCAGCCAAAACCAAAGGCATCGAGTTAACTCTCACCAACAAAAAGAAAGACAAGCCAAGAACGTAGGAAAAGAAAAACTTGTGGCAACAGGAAAAACAAATGGTTTCTAACGAAGTTCAAAATTGTAAAATGTGTTTTGTGGATTAAATATTTAAATTGCAGAGAAGGGGAGAGATGTACGAAGAGAAACTGCAAGATAAACAAATGTAATTACATGAAAAGTGCCTTTGAAAACATTAAAATTTATGACATTTGTCCCCTCTTAGTGCTTGGGGTAATCAAAAAAAAAAAAAACAACAAAAACAAAAACAACAAACACAATTGCTTACATATGCACGACTATGTTGTGTGGGTAAATCATTAGTCTCACTAAGGTCGTGGTGATGGTGGTGGCGCGTTGCGTATGATTTATATTTATTATGAAATTAACAACACCTATACGTTCAGTGGGCGGGGGTTCATATTAAAAATACTCATACGTCACAGGGGTAATCAGTCTTTAAATGAACAACACGTACATATATCACACGAGGGTCATAAAATGGAGTGGGTGGAGAGAGAGAGAAAAAAGACGATTCCTTAACGGATTGGTTTGATAATCTTTTTATCAAATATAAATAAAAACATATGCGTTTTTGAGAGCTTGGCAGTTTAGAAGAGTTTATTGTTTGAATCACCTATTATACCGTGCGACAGTACTTTTTGGACCTGACCAAGGCCATGAAACTAGATATAACATGTGGAAAAACTGTGTACTCAGTTTTTCATTTGGAGATCTTTTGTCCTTTTTACTGGACTTTTAATTTCCAATGGATCTTAATAATTTATTTTCATACTTTCAAGGCGATATGGTTATCAAATGAAAGAAAATAATATCTGTTGAAAATACTAAAAACTGCATGCCTCTATCTGTATTAGTTTACCATTAACAACCATTTAAAGTTTCCCCCTTTTAAATAGCAAAAGATGAATAAACTAAATAAATAAGGGGGGAAACTTGAAATTGTTGTTAATACTAAACTACTGCAGATGGACGCATTATATTTAAAGTATTTTTAGCAAATATTAATTTCTTTCATTTAATGCCTATTTTTTGTATGATTTGATAAAAATTGAAAATAAATTATTTAAACATGCATTTCATTTGGAAATTAAAAGTCCTGTAAAAAAGGAGAAAGGATGGCCAAATGAAAAATTCAGTACACAATTTTTGTACATACGACCTCTAGTTTCACATATATATTGTCTTGCTCAGGCCCAATAAAATAAAAAAAAGATTATCGCGATGTTTTAAATTAATTTCACAATTACAATATTGGAAAAAAGAAAAAATAATAATTTTAAAGATCACACACACTTATACGGCGGCAATACCAATACTATTTATACTTCTCCTTTGCCTCTTCTGTCCGATTTTATTGAATTTTTCTAATTATATACATTTCGATAAGACGAATAATGCTACATTTCCCGATTTTCAAAAATAAGAAATGGTAGACACTAGGATGGATCGAAGATAAAGGTTTTTTGTTATAAGATTAAAAAATAATAATAATTTTTATGGCACTTTGGTTTGGGGTATGAGAAATGCTGATTTTTTTGAGTACTAATTTAGTTTTACTTTTTAAATGGAAAACTGTATCATATTTATATATTTGCATTTCTGACAATAATAATCAAGATTTGTAAACATTTATTTTGATACAAATAAAATTAGCTTAAATTCGCTATAGTGAAAATAATTCAAATCTATCATAGTCAAATATTTTTCCTTTCCATTTTGTTTAACATTGTTGCACATTTATAAACTAGAGATTTATGAACAAAAAAATATGTGAGGATAATTGTACGATCTTTATGGTGATATAGTGTCAATTCTTAACCTTTCGTCCTATATGGTTTACCTTTAAATGCGTCATCAGATGTTCGTTACTCCACCATTAGTTACTTACTCAAATATGAAGATATTTATTAATATTAAATAAGTGTTTTCATATTAGAATAAAAATTTTCGCAATTCTTTTAATTAAAAATTCTCCATGTAGAACATTTGGACAAAAACGATTTTGTCAGACCATAATCCTTTTAATTTCTCTAGAAGAATAAACGAAGTCAAAGATAAGATTTTCATTTTTGACTCAAACCTGAAGCCAGTAACGAATAAAAATTGTTCAGATAGAAACTTTAAACAAGAAATCAAATTGGAATAGATATATGTATGTATGTAAGTGAAACTAATTTGTAAATAGCTTACGACTGGAACTTTATAAATGTTCTTATTTTGGTATGATTTGATATCCTATTAAATACATACTTTTTCAATATTCTATAATTTCTGTATTATTATTTGAATTCAAAGGATATTAACAATTTGTTTATAGCTATTTTTATTCCACATTGATAAATGTGCAATTATAAATTCCAAGTCTCTAGAAGAACGAATCTTTTAGAGTTCTTTGTTTCCTTCCTTAAATATTCTTTAATTTAGTGTCATATTTTAAGATACTTTTAATTGTGACGATTCGTTCGTCTTCTTTAAACCACATAAAAAAATAAAATTTTTACATTCCTGTTTTCTCGGGAAATTAAAAAAATCCAGGAAACCCAAAAACACAATTTTTTTTAGTTTTACAGAAAATGGTCAGATGTTAAAAAAGATTTTTAATATTTTTAATATTTTCTCTTAATTTTTATTTTTTTTTAATTTTTAATATTTTCTCTTATTTATTTTATACACAAATAATACAACTTCACTTTATTTATTTAAAATACACTTTATTAATAGTTAATATCGTATATATATCAGTACGACGCTCCATAAGATTCATGATGATCTTCCTTAAACAATTATAAATGTGATTGCTGTCGAAATTAAAAATATTTTTATTATAAATAAGTAATAAACACGAATGGGCAGTGATAATAATGAAATATTTTCAGACAACCAATTAAACGAACCAAATATTTATTTTAGTCGAGAATATCCACAACTTTTTTGAAGCCATTTTAAAAAATGTAAAATGTTTTAATTACTTATAACAAAATATTTAAAATTTCGACAACAATAACTTTTTTAATTGTTTTGGATTAAGTATCAGTAAAAGCATCTAAACTTGTGGAGCGTCTTACTGACACTATTAGCTATTAATAAAATTAATTTGAAATAAGTAAACTGACACTAATAACTATTAATGCAATTTATTCTACACAAATCGAATATTGAATATCGAAATAAATAAAAAATAAGAAAAATATTTTTAGATTTGACAATTTTCTGTTAAAATACAAGTAATTAGCTTGACAAAAAAATATTTGAGTTTCATACCATAGAAAGTTAAATTTTTTAATTAATTAAAATATTACTTTACAAAAATCTAAGGTATTTTTTACTATAAAAGAAATAAATACGAAACAAGTAAAAAGAGCGTTAAGTTCGGCCGGGCCGAACTTTACATACCCTCCACCATTAATTGGACTCCATAGACGCTGTCAATTTTCTTAGAAGTGCAGTAACATTACAGGAAAATTTCAATTTTTTTAAATATAAATAAAATAAAAATATTGAAAAAAAAATAAAAAAAATAATTTTATAAATAAATATAAAATTCTAATTATTTTAAACCATGCTTAGAAGGCCAGGCTACTATATATAGCGAAATAATACTTCAAATCAATTCAAAACTTAAATATAAGGCAACAATCTGCAAAAAGGCTTAAATACCTTAAATATTGGGGGATAGTGGATGCTACAGTTGGTTGTATTCTATCACATTTTAATTCCTAAAATACAAATTTCGAAAATCCATTATATCACGTACACAGTGCAAGATAACCTAACTTCATTATTCAACCAATTCTGCAAAAGTAAAAAAGTCGCAAAGTGGAAAAATCTTTTATTTTGCGTGTGTGTGTGCAGTCAGAGGAATGTATACTCGGAATTTCATGACTCTAGCTGCAGTAATTTGGTTGGTACAATTTGTATCCCCTGTTTCCATTTTATCTCCAAAAAGTACGAATTTCGAGCTAAACTAAACCTCTAAAAAATCAATATAAAGGTCCAATAGTACGACCAATGAGGTATTCTAAGACAATACCTCAATGATATCCAGAATCTTGACTTGTCTGGGAAACTATATATGAACGCGGATGATATATGTCTGTTCTATCCATTTACAAGTGAGGTGGTTTCGAAGGCGTATATGGAAAGAGACGCCGCTATAATATGTGAATTTGTAAGACTGAATAAGCTTGTTTTGAATGCCGATAAAACCAAATTGTTGAGATTTCGACCCTATTTGTTAAACAATAGACATTTTAGTATTTTTGTGGATGGTAGGGAGATTTATGAGAGTGAATCAATAAAATATCTAGGAATTCATCTTCAAAATAATTTATCTTGGAGTCTTCACATTCAAAACCTGAAGAAAAAGGTAGCTTCGGCTTTAGGGTTGCTTTACAAATTTAAAAATAAATTTAATGTAAGAACAAAACTACTGTTATACCAGTCTTTGATACATAGTCATTTAAACTACTTGCCCATTATTTATGCTAGTAGAAAAAGTAATGAGCTAAAATCCTTACAAAGAACCCAGAACAAAGCAATAAAAACTGTTTTTAACCTACCATTGCAGTTTCCCACATTATCGTTGTATAGAGATGTTTCACTATCAATATTGCCCATTTACGGACTTTTTAAGTTGCAATTACTTCTGTATGTTTTCAAATCAGTTAAAAATATAGGTCACCATACCATTACTTTTGTAAGGAATCAGACTAGTTTTAACACTAGGAACAATTTGAATCTTCGAACCGCCAGATGTCGATTAGAAGTAACAAAACAACGCGTTGAATACATTGGTAGTCTTGAATTTAATCGTCTCCCTCAAGATATAAAAAATACAAACCTAATTTCGGTTTTTAAGAGGAAAGTAAAAGAGTATTTGATTCATGAATTAGAAATACTTCTCACGTAATATATGATACAATACAATGTACATACATATTGTAAAACTTTTTATTTGTTTCCTTATTTCTCACTTCATTGAATTAAATTGAATTGTATGTTATACTAATTTGCCAGCTCGCCTCTATAATGTCCAAGTGACGCTGAGGCAACTTTAATATTGTTGTATATATATTATCCTAAATAAATTATAAAAAAAAAAAAAAAAAAAAAAATAACAATTTTTATTTAAAGTGCCACCAATAATATAAAAAACAAGTAAGGAAAGGCTAAAGTCGGGCGGGGCCGACTATATAATACCCTACACCACTCCCTGCTCCCTGCTCCCTCGCTTTGATTACTAAACCCAGATATTACATGGTAGCAATTTTATGTAGTTCATATAAATTATGCAGTTACTATAAATTCATCTTTAGTCATATTTAACGAATATGGTTAATAATATGGTAATTGATCTAATTATCCGACAGACAAATACAAATTATACAGTAGTAATATGACCGTCATTTCAAAAAGTGGCCTATAACAACATTCTGGGCCTGGTCCAAAACATGGGCCTATATATTTCTCATTCACTGTAGGTATTCCTAGCTGAAAAAAAGAGCATGATCTGCAAAATTTGATGAAGATCCGATGTAAGATGTAGTTTCTAGAGCCGTAATAGATCAGAAAGGTCCCCATTTTGGTTATACCAAAGTATGGACATATGGGCATCACCCAAACAATTCTCATTACAATTCAATTCGGTAAAAAAGTGAAATCGGGAAGGATTTTTGCATCTTGTAAATGTATGTGTTTGACAAAAAATGTTAAATCGGAAAGGACATTTGTATTGGGGTATATTGAAACCTGGAACGATGTGACCCGATTTCAACATGTATGTTTATTGGTGAAATGTAATATGTAAAGTTTGGCGAAAATCGGTTAAACATTTGGGAGCAACATTTGTATGAGGGCTATATCTAAATCTGAACCGATCTTACCCACTTTCACCATAGGTTTTTTAGTCGGATTATAAGATGTTGTGCCAATTTTAAAGAAAATTGGGTACAAGATGTGGTTTCTAGAGCGGAAAAAGTCTAATCGGTAGCTACATTTGAATGGGGGCTAGATCTAAATCTGAACCGATCTTACCGAATTTCTGCATAGGTGTTTCTAGTTGGGTTATGAGATGTTGTACCAAATTTAAAGAAAATCGGGAACAATGTCAAATCGGGAGCTACATTTGTATGGGGGCTATATCTAAATCTGAACCGATTTCCTCCAAATTCAATACCGATGGTCCTTGGCCAGAAAAAAAATAACTTCTGCCAAGTTTCATGACAATCGGACCACAATTGCGACCTGTAGAGTGCGAACAGACATCGTTAAATCGACTCAGCTGGTGATTCTAAGTCGATTGGTATACTTAAAGGTGGGTCTACCTCGATTATTTCTTGGTGTTACAAACGTTTGGCGCGAAACTAACTTATAATACCCTAGTCCAAGAAGTGGTGTAGGGTATAATTACACGGGAAGAGGTGTTTTAAGGAGCGTTAAGCTCACATATGGTTTCACCCAGGGGGTGACCGCTGCAATTTATTTTCGTGACCCATTCTAATATATATATATATATATATATATATATATATATATATATATATATATATATATATATATATCTACTAGGGTATCCAACCGATTATATTTTATTCGATTAATCGAATATTTAATATCAAATATTTGTTCCAATAATCAGAAATGGCAGATTTTCGAATAACGAATAATTCGATTAATCCGTACCAAATAAACGAATATTCGAAATTTTTGGATAAATTTTTGGAGTGATACATCATTTTGGAAACTATAACTTCAATTTTTATAAAAATCAAACACTTGCTTTGCAAAAGTCTTGAATAAACGACTTAAAATACGACTCAATAAAATAATTTATTCTTCTCTTAAATACGCTGATTTTGTCCTCTAGTTATGAATTTTGTACATATTCAACAAAAGAAAACTAAAGAGTTTGGTAGTTCATTATACAAAAGGCTATTTGGAGTTGAAAACGGTTCAGAAGAGTCTATCACTGCAGAACAAAATATTGTCGTTGAGATTACCCTTTTGACCGAACTAAACGAAACGAAATAAGAAAGAGTACAAAATCCAGGAAAAAAGCGAAAAGTAGAATCAAATGTCTTACCATATGAACTTTTAAATTTAGATAAATCGAAAATAAACTGTAAAACTTAATTACATGCTCTTCTTTTTATTTCTCTGACTTTAACAGTAGGCGAAATAGTTTTTTCGTATTTGAACTTTATTAAAATAAATTCAATCAATAGCTTTCTCAAATAAAACGATGAAGCTTGATTATGTATTATATATTCCTATCAAAATTTAAATAATTTACAGGAAATTTTATTCGATTAATCGAATAAGACTTTATGCGGTTAATTAGAAAATTTGTATTTTTGTACGAACAATTTGACACCATAATATATACCTATTTGCCTCATTTTAACTCTAAAAGTACCTTTTTTCTTTCAAAAATATTCTTCTACCAATTTTACCCATAAAAGTATAAACTTTGAAAAATGTCTTAGCTTCTACATAGTCCGAGCGATGTACACACTAAAATTAATGATTTTAGCTGCAGAAATTTTTTTGGTAAAATTTGTATCCCTCTTTCTTATGTCACCACTTAAAAGTATGCATTTTGAAAAATACCTTTATGAAAATAAAATGAACACTTGTTTATTATTCGTTGATATCAGCATTTTTTGCAAAAATATTAATTTCCAGATAATTGTTCACACCACATTTGATTTGGAATTGTCTATTGTACACTAGACACGCAAATGTTTTGCACAACACAAAAATAAATTGTTTAAAATGTCCGCAAATATCGCATAATAATAGCATGTCTCAGTATCCAAATGTGTTCCATATAAAATGCAAAAAAAATCCATAATAATGCCATTCTCTGCGGAGAATTCTATATAAAAAATCATTCTTTAGTTGTGCAGTCCTTTTCACACACACATGCGGACCACTTCAAAATAAAAACATTTCTTTTTTTAAATGTATTCAGTGAAGTGAACGTACGAATAACGGCCAACACCAACACAAAGGCAATACACAAAATGATGATGAAAATATTATTGGCCACTTGGAGAAATAATGATAATAATGGCCAGACTAATGCTCCAAAGCAGACCGGGCGAGTAAGTACAACAGGCAGCCGCCGTCTTCCATACCCAGAGTTACACATGAATGGATATTAAGGATAATACACGAGACCGAGCAAATGGTCTGGGTGACTAGCATGCAAGGAAGCGAGTGGGAGAGGGAAAACGAACACACGAGATGTTCAAATCTCAAATTGACCGTATGAATATTATGATTTTCTATACCTTTCAGAGAATGAAGCTGATGCTGATGATGTTGATGATGATATTCAATGGTGATGGCGTTGGCGTTGGCCATACTGATGGTTATATGGTTATTGTATTTGTCTATAAAAATAGGGGGAATACACTTGCACAAACTAGACATTTCTTTCAACATATATACTCCTTGTATATGTATTTGTGTGTGTGTATGTTTGCTATATTTAGTATTATTTTATTTAGTCTACCCTAGTCAATAGTGTTAGTCGTCTGCCTGTTATGGGGTATATGTTGGCAAGTTATTTTAAAAACATTCTTAAAAAACCATTCAAAAATATTGTTTCTTCATTTTCGCTTTTGGGAGAAATACAAAAAAGAATTGGATGTGACTCAAACAGCTGTTGGCAATTGCATCGTTCTGGGTTGAATGAATCGCCAGCAGATAAAAATCACAAGGTAAATTTTAATATGGAAGGGTTCAATGTACTTTGGCACAATATTGAAACAAGTAAACAATTCACAAGGATGGAATTTTATAACATAAGCTGGGAATAAACTCAACCAAATACCTTTAAAGGACTTTTAAAGAACAGTTAGTTTATTGGCAAAGTATTCGATTTTTTGTATTTTTCAAAAATCCAAAAATACTCAACAATCAAAAGTACACTACTATAACTCAACCAAATACCTTTAAAGGCCAGTTAGTTCCTTGGCAATGAAATCAATTTTTTGTATTTTTCAAAACTCCAAAAACACTCAACAATCTACGGCAAACATCACATGCCCTCAGCTGTTTACTTGAGATTGTGGTGAAAGTATTCCGTAATTTTCTCTCAGTATCCTTTGCACAGTTTAATCCACCAAAAATTCAAAATGTCAACCTTCAACCAAACCCCTTATACAACAATGTTTGTTTGCCATGCTGCAAATTGTTGCAAATACTTACTTTACTTTATATAAGCAATTCCTAAACGAAAATGTTTAACATAAGATTGCCAGATTATCGTATGTTTAACGAAATGACTTTAACGCAAAGGATCAGGTAAAATGCCAACACACATACAATGGACATTTTTTCGTGTGTTTGTATCAGATATTCGCTCATACAGTGACATGAAAGGGATATGTACAACTAGGGTGTACTGAAGAAGAGCATTTACAATTTGTTAAGGATATGCTCCGAAGAGTTTATTAAAGAAATCGACATCTATTAGCAAATAAACATTAAATTTTAGTGTGATTTTGGTATACTAACTCTGGATGCAATATCGATTTCAATTATAAAAAAAAATCGTAAAAAATTCGAGTATTTCGTTGAAAAATTCCTACAAACCCAACAGAAGAATGACACCATAGGCCAGACATGGACAGTTGGCTGCCGAGTAATAAAGAGTGATTTTTTTGAGGTTAGGATTTTCATGCATTAGTATTTGACAGATCACGTGGGATTTCAGACATGGTGTCAAAGAGAAAGATGCTCAGTATGCTTTGACATTTCATCATGAATAGACTTACTAACGAGCAACGCTTGCAAATCATTGAATTTTATTACCAAAATCAGTGTTCGGTTCGAAATGTGTTCATGTGTTCGAAATGTTCAGCGATGAGGCTCATTTCTGGTTGAATGGCTACGTAAATAAACAAAATTGCCGCATTTGGAGTGAAGAGCAACCAGAAGCCGTTCAAGAACTGCCCATGCATCCCGAAAAATGCACTGTTTGGTGTGGTTTGTACGCTGGTGGAATCATTGGACCGTATTTTTTCAAAGATGCTGTTGGACGCAACGTTACGGTGAATGGCGATCGCTATCGTTCGATGCTAACAAACTTTTTGTTGCCAAAAATGGAAGAACTGAACTTGGTTGACATGTGGTTTCAACAAGATGGCGCTACATGCCACACAGCTCGCGATTCTATGGCCATTTTGAGGGAAAACTTCGGAGAACAATTCATCTCAAGAAATGGACCGGTAAGTTGGCCACCAAGATCATGCGATTTGACGCCTTTAGACTATTTTTTGTGGGGCTACGTCAAGTCTAAAGTCTACAGAAATAAGCCAGCAACTATTCCAGCTTTGGAAGACAACATTTCCGAAGAAATTCGGGCTATTCCGGCCGAAATGCTCGAAAAAGTTGCCCAAAATTGGACTTTCCGAATGGACCACCTAAGACGCAGCCGCGGTCAACATTTAAATGAAATTATCTTCAAAAAGTAAATGTCATGGACCAATCTAACGTTTCAAATAAAGAACCGATGAGATTTTGCAAATTTTATGCGTTTTTTTTTTAAAAAAGTTATCAAGCTCTTAAAAAATCACCCTTTACCATCACATTGTTAAATAAATTTGCATTCTAGGGAATAGAGCTGTAAAATGGTTGACAGTCAAGATAACATAGTCGAACGTGGGTGAGATTGTTTTGAAGGGAGGGGCGTGGCAAAACTGTAACTTTATAAAAAAATAGTACATATATATTACTGAGCACGAAAAAAACAATATAAACCGGAATTTTGATTTGATTTGATTTATTTATTTGAACTTGTAATTCAAAACCATCGGGCCAATTTAAAAAAATATCAAAATGCATATGTAATAATTTTTTTTTAACATGGCTAAAAAACTGCTCAACACAAAAAAGTAAATGTAAAATAACACAAAATATAATGTTTTTGAAAAGAATGAAAATCCATACTCAACGTCTGATTTTGAAGCTCCCAGTAAGTATAGGATACAATTCGTGATCTCATTTTAAAGCCTATGATGTCTTCTTTAACACAAAATTTTAGTTTTGTAATTATGTTCCCTATTTCAGAAGTTATGATTTTTGCAACGAAAAAAATCAAAAGGCCCCACTGTGCGTTGGTGAGATTGTTTTGACTTATATTCGGAAAGAGAGTTAAAGAGGCCGGGTATTTGGTTGCAAAATCGATGCAAAACCTCTTGAAGAAGGTCGTCAAAGGCCGGAAATCATTCAATTCAACTAGAAACATCTATGGTTAAATTGGACCAGATCGGTTCAGATTTAGATATGGCTACCATACAAATTTTGCTCCTTTCTCTTTATATTTTTCTTGACGTTTTCTTTATGTTTTAACCAATTTTCTTCAAATTTGGCACAAAACCATATGTTTTCAACTAAAAAGGGGCGTGGCACATACCATAGGAAATCAATACCAGTTTTCTCATACATGACACCAAGTTTCCTGAAAAAATGTGTGAGTTCATTAAGTTTTCACTTATGTAGGCAAGATACAAATGGGCGGGATTTGAAAGATGGGCGTGCCATCTTCTCTAAAAATTAGAACCCAATATGTATTCCGTTATATGGCAACAATAATCTTGAAATGTTGTGTGAGTTTATTGAGTATTAATGTCCAAAGTTGAGAAAAAGGTGGGCGGTACAGGAAAAGTGGGTGTGGCACCTCCCACATAAGTAAATATATATACCTACTAATATTATAAAGATATGGCTCCCGTACAAATTTCGCTCCTGATATGACTTTTTCTCCTCTAGGAAAAATATGAGTCATTCCATGTCAAGCGGTACGGTTTTTGACCTCGATAGCTGCGATTGTTTTGAAAGTTTGTGTGTGTATTCTTCTTGTAAGAATATTGTATACGTATTTTTATTTTAATGTGTTATACATTGGTTTGAAGGTAATTTCATTTCACCACTTTCAAACTCACACAGTCGCTTAAAAATAGACCTAAGCACACTACTTTAAAATTTCAACAAAATGGTTTGGTGTAATCATTTCGAGAATCAAAATAAAATAATTAAAATTGCAAAAACTTTAAAAAATCTGACCCTGCTAATACAAACCACACCAATATTTTAAAAGTAACTGAAATTACTTTCAAAACAAGGTATAAAACATTAAAATCGGTAAAGCATTTCAGGAGTTACAGGCGATTGAATGATCACACCTTTTTGAAAAAGTATTATTTTCAACAAGATGGCGCTTTTTTACGGGAATAGTTTCCGAACTGTGTTATCTCTCGAAGAGGTGATCACAATTGGCCACCGAGATCTTGTGATTTAACACTATTCGACTTCTTCCTTTGGGGCCACGTGAAAGATAAGGTCTACGCCAACAGCCCAGCGTCGATTCAAGACCTCAAAGATAGAATTCGTGAGGCTATCGAGGACATAGGGCAGCTACTTTGCGATTTGGTTATGGAAAATTTCATGTAAAGGATATGGTCCTGTAAGCGTTGTTTTCAATTACTTTTAAGATATTATTTTATTTTGTTTTTCGAAATGATTACATTAATTGTTTTTTTTTAATTTCAAAGTACTGTCCTTAGATGTCTTTTTAGTGACTTTGTGAGTTTATTTTTTTTAAAAAATATTTTTTGCAGAATCAACCAAAAATCTTCATAATGAAATTTTTTTACGTAGTTTTTTAACACAAGATATAACAACAATGAAAATCTGAGACAAGTAGTTGATGAAAAATTTTATTTTTTTGTAGCGTGCGATTGCATCGTCAGAAAAATAAAATATATATATACTTTCATTATCCATTTTTTCTTATATTTTTATTGCTTTTCTGTAGAATCAACCAAAATTTTAGTGAAAAATAATCATTATTAAATATTACAACTAAACAGAATCATCAGAAAAATAAAATATATATTTTTCCATTATCCATTTTATCTTATATTTTTATTGTTTTTCTGTAGAATCAACCAAAATTTCAGTGAAAAATCATCATTATTAAATATTACAACTAAACAGAATCATCAGAAAAATAAAATATATATTTTTCCATTATCCATTTTATCTTATATTTTTATTGTTTTTCTGTAGAATCAACCAAAATTTTAGTGAAAAATAATCATTATTAAATATTACAACTTAACAGAATCATCAGAAAAATAAAATATATATTTTTCCATTATCCATTTTATCTTATATTTTTATTGTTTTTCTGTAGAATCAACCAAAATTTCAGTGAAAAATCATCATTATTAAATATTACAACTACATTTTGAGTACACCCTATTGTCCAGATGCCTTGTGTGTGTGTGTGTGTATGCACAAAAATGTTAGAGTTAAATATTTCGGTATGTTTGTGCCCTTCGGCACAGTGTTAACGGTGAAGACAAGAACAAAAAAAAGTTTGTTATGGCCAACGTTGGTATATCAGGTACAAAACACCTGAATTAGAAATAACTGGGAAGTGATACTATTTTTCATGTAGGTGTTGTCGAGTAAAACAAGCATCTGTTTTTAGAATTTCCAAACATGGTCGAAATCATGATCGTGGTAGTCTGCAGCCAAGTAATAAATGTCACCATGCCATTTGTAAAAAAATTTGCATTCTATTAAATATAGATGCAAAATGGTCTTGAGCCAGGACAATATCCCAGTTCAAATAAAATAATTTTATAAAGAAATATAATATTTTAATTATTTCAAACAATTATTTATTTCAAATCAAAAAATAAATATTCTTAAATTTATATTTTCAAACGGCATAAATACCATAAATATTGGTAGATAGTGGGTGCTACAGTTAGTTGTATTTCCATTCTATTTTAATTCCAAAAGTAAAAATTTTGAAACGCCATTATCAGACGTACATAGTGCAAAATAACCTAACTTCATGATTCAACCAATTTTTGACGTAAAAGAAAAATTACGAATTTGGAAAAAAATATTTTCCGTGTCTACGCAGTCAGAGGAATGTATACTCCGAATTTCATGACTCTAGCTGCGGCCATTTGATTGGTACTATTTTTATCCCCTTTTTTCATTTTAACCCCAAAAGGTACGAATTTCGAAAAATCAGTTTATTTTAAGTGTCTACGCAATCAGAGGAAAGTATACACCGAATTTCATTATTCCAGGTGTAGGAGTTTAGTTGGTACCATTTTTATCCCTCCGTACCCATTGTATCCCTTGAAAGTACGAATTTGAAAAAAAACCTTTTATTTTTCATGTCTAAGGAGTCAAAGGAATGTATACTCCGAATTTCATGACTCTAGCTGCGGTCATTTGATTGGTACTATTTTTATCCCCTTTTTCTATTTTGACCCCAAAAAGTACGAATTTCGAAAAATCAGTTTATTTCCCGTGTCTACACTGTCAGAGGAATGTATACTCCGAATTTAATGACTCTAGCTGCGGTCATTTGAGAGGTACTATTTTTATCCCATTTTTCATTTTAACCCCAAAAAGTACGAATTTTGAAAAAATCCGTGTATTTTACGAGTCTATGCAATCAGATAAATGTATACACCGAATTTCATTATTCTAGGTACAGCCGTTTGTTGGTACCATTTTTATCCCTCTATTCCCATTTTACCCCTTAAAAGTACGAATTTGGAAAAAATACTTTTATATTATGTATCTACTCAATTAGAGGAATGTACACAATGAATTTCGTGTTTCTAGCTGTTGTCGTTTAATATGTACCATTTTTATCCCCTTTTGCCCCATTTCACCCCCTACAAATAAGAATCACATTATGGTGCACGTTTTTGCTATAAGGGGAATGCGCATGCCAAATATCAAGCAAACATAAACAGTTATTCTCAAAAAACATGCTTAACTACACTAAAATATTAGGTATTATTATGAGTATTTTTAGTCCTTGTGAGGGAAAAAATTTTCCCTTTGGGCCGATTTCGCCCCGTTTCAATCCCAACCGATCTACGACTATAAGACGTATTTATGGAAAATTTGAATGTTCTGGCTCCTTTCGTTTAGATGCTAGCGTGCTTTCAACAGACGGGCAGACGGACGGACGGACATGGCTAGATCGTCTTAGAATTTTATGACGATCAAGAATATCTATAATTTATAGGGTCTCAGGTCGATATTTCAAGGTGTTACAAACGGAATGACAATGTTAGTATACCCCCATCCTGGAAGTGGACGTTATAAAAACACTAGATTTGCCCAAAGTGGGGAAAATAGGTTCCAAAATTTGAGATTTCTGGAGCGGGAAAAAATCCAATATCAAACGTAGTGGTCCATTTTCACCATAGATGTTTTAAGCTGACATATAGGGTGGGCCATTTAAAATTTTAAATTGGAATTGGCTATAAAAAAGTACTGAGTATTTTTCTAAATTTCTGGTTTTAATGGAATGGGTTGAACTTTGTCATTTAACAAAGGAACACAATATCATTCATATGGCTACCACGACTGGCTCGGTAGTACTCCATCCGATCGAGCCAATTTTGCAGTAATTGGCTCAAAATCCACTCCAAACAGTGACTCGTTGTGGATGTATTTCTCAATATTTCTCCACATTCTCATGTTGTAAATTATTTTTCCGACAAGATCACGTGGTAGTTCAGCCGAAAAACCAGCCCATAAAATTTACCCTAATGTCCGCACGACACATCCGGTTTTTGATCGGTCCTTCCGTTTTTCCGTCTGGTTATTTTTCTGAAATTTGTTTCAAAAAATCGCCCCTTTTGAACAGCCAAGTATTTGGCATTGTGACTCTCATATATTCCAGTGGCACGTCTTCCAGGTTTAGAGACACTGTCTCCTTTTCTTCGATGTAGATGTAACAACATCTGATATTTCAATGTCATGTGCCAAGAGAATTTCACATTGTAACATCGTCGTTTTTTTAACAAAATAAAAATCCTTTCGCCACCCCAGTCTACCCACCCCCCCCCCCAAAAAAAGTAACCAAAAACCCCAACTTGCCTTTCTGCGCTCTGACACTGCCTTCAATCATTTTGGGTTTTAAACCTCTACTACCGACTGCAAAAAACGAAGATGTCCTGGACGGACAGACAGACAGAACAGAGTTGTTGAACACCACACATATTTACACTGTCAAGCAATTTTGTTTAGATAAATGTGTGTGTGTGTGTGCACCAGAGTTTAGGACAATTTATTTTTTCAAGGATATATGAAAGTTTGTGTGAGAGCATGTTATTTAAAGTTTTACCCCTCAAACAAACTGCTGTTGTCCTTTTTAAACGTTATTGGAATGTGGTCATGTGTGTGTGCTTGCGTTAAAGTCAATAAGTGTGAGTGATTTTTCCCCAAAAGGGTGTCCTTTAAGGCTGCTGGGTATTTGTGTACTTTACACTGTGTGTGTGTGATGCATGTACACATGCACACATATTGAATATTTCATCTAAGCCCCAGCGTAAAATCTACTCCGTGTTTTTTCTGCTGTCAAATGTGTATTTTTGGGTTGGTATTTGTTTGCTATTGAATAGTGTTTGAATTTTATTGGATTTTTAGCAGAAATAACAACACAAACTAGTCGAGTAGTAGTCAGTATTGCTACTACTTGTACTTGTACAACAGAACAAAAGTAGCACCGCCACAGAAAGAAATACCCAACAGTGGGGGGAATTTGTCATTTCAAATTATCAGGTACATCAAGGAGGTCGTTCAAATTTCAAGGTATTTATTTGAAGTTCTGCTATATTTTGGCTTTCTTTACTCAATAACGATATTATTTTTTATGGATGTTAAAACTCGAATTTTCATCGAAGGTAGCTTTAAAATTTGTAGTTTGTAATAAAATAGTGGTATAGTATAAAAATGTGATTTCGTCATTCTCTAAAAAAATTTCGTCCATGGTATGTTGGTCCTTGAATGTTTGTGCTCTCATTTTAAAAATACAAGTCCGATAGAACCCTATATATATCTTGAAGAGTTACAAATCTACCTAATATTACATTCACGCAGAAGTAGTAGTTTAGGAACGGAGGGAAATTGTCTGTTAATTTGTAAATAAAATAAAAATAAACAATAATTAAGTCATTTTTAGAAATTTTAAAAAAGAAATTACTAAAATTAAAATTTTTGTCGAAGGAATTTAATTTTAGAAATATAAGTCCGCTCATGCTTGCATATACCTTGAACAGAAGGCAGGGTAAGGTCTACAAATCTAGTGGATATTATCATCACAGAGAAGCAGTGCTTTAGGACCAGTGGCCAAAAAATTGAGAAAAAAATATATATTTATTCCAAAAAAATTCTAACACCAAAAAATTCTAAAAAAGACCGAAAATATATTTTATTTTATTTCTAAATGTCAATGAAGTAAATCAATAGCACAAGCTTTGTAAACATTTGCTTTTGAAAATCCCTTACTTCTACAAAAAGGGTCATAACTTCAATATTTATCCAAAGATAAATATATAGACTTTTTTATTCTAATCTGGAAATGGGGTGTTCTGCTGTTGAACAAAAATTAAAAAAATTCTTGATTTAAAAAAAATATATCAATACATTTTCTTCAAATCGATCTTATTTTCTTCATTAAGCTGCCAGCTATTAAAAAATCGAAAATATCATATATATACAGAATATATCAAAAAATATTCTGTCATCTAGTTTATTAATGGGGGTTTCGTGTTTTAAAAAATTAAGAATATGATTTATTAAAAAAGAGGGTCATTACTTCAACATTTATGCATAACATTTTAACAAATAGACGCTGTTTTTTGTTAGAAAATCAGCTATTAAAATATAAAACAAAATCAGTTTTTCCGATTTGTTTCTATTTTTTATGTTTTCTTTTTGGAAGACTAAAAAATTGCTGACACGAAGAATATCCTTAAAACAATGGCAAATACTATTTAGCATTGTTTTTAATCGATAATATTCTAAGGTAATATTCTGATATTCTTCAGCTATTACAAAATAAAACAATATAATTTTTCCGATTTTTTTATATATTTTTTATTGCTTTTTTGTAGATTTTTTTTCTCAAAACTTCAATAAAACAAAAAGATTTTTTTCTATTTCTAATGGTTTTTTGTGCCTAAACTGTTTTTTAAGATTCATCCATAGATTTTCTTCAAATAGACCTTGTTTCTGTTAAGATCCCAGCTATTGAAAATTAAATATATACAATATTCTGTTATTTAAATTGTTAATGGAGGCATCGCGCTTTAAACAAATAAGAATACGATTTTTTTTAACTGGGATATTGTCCTGGCTCAAGGCCCAAGATTCATTCATCACTTTACATTTATGCAACAAAACTTTTACAAGTTTACACTGCTAGAAAATCACCTTTTAAAAATAAAACAAAAATATTTTTTCCGATTTTTATCTATTTTTTTTTAAAGATTTTTTTTTTCAAAAATAAATCTGCCATAAAAAATATCCTTTAAAAAAGGAAAAAAAAACTATTTAATTTTATTTTGTAATAGCTAATATTCTAAGGAAGAAAGCAGCCATTAAAAACTAAACAAAAAGATTTTTTCGATTTTTATATATTTTTATTGGTTTTTGAAGATTTAAAAAAATGCTTAAAATCAGAAAAACAATTGGGGAAAACATTATTTTGTTCTAAGGAAGAAAATCAGCTATTAAAAAAACCATTTTATTGTTTTTTAAATTTTTTTCCTTAAGAAGACAAAAAACTGAAAAAAAATATTTTGATTTTTGACAGTTAGTATTCTAATAGCTAATATACAGCTATTAAAATTTTTTTTCTACTTATCCTTAAAAAATAGACAAAAATTGAAAATAAAAAGTTAGTACTGTGTATTAATAATTTTTCCCCAACTTGCTATAAGTTTGAAGATGGTTGAAATTGTCACACTCCACAGTGGTATTATGCTGGCAAAAAAAGAATTTTTCGGCAATAAAACTTCAAAACTCTAATGATGCAGTTCTATAGAATAGTTTCCCCAAAAAATCCATAAATAGTTTTAGAAAAAATTAGTATTTTGTCTGAGAAAAAAAAATGCAGTGAAGTCACTAATTATTGTAACACGAAAACTTATGAGCATTTTCATGCAACTCAATAGTATAGGCAAATGCGATATTTTCACTGCTAACATTCTCATGTAATTTTTAACTAAAAAAGGACATTATTTTCAAATTAAAAAATTTTATATGGATTGCACGTGTAGTTTAGCAGATATGAGCGAATAAAATGGCTTTTGTAGTTTTCCTTGGAATAGAAGAATTTGGCTCCGTCGGCCTCCATCTTGTGACTGCTACAGAATGAATCCACCAAATTTTACAAATCGCTGAACAAACTCGATGCAAAATTTTAAGACATTCAGACCAAAATAAACAATGAAAAAATCATTTTGGGTTATATCAACGGTTAGTGATGATTTTAATGAAAATTTCAAAACTTTTTAACTTTGTTTATTGCGATCTATGTGCAAAATTTCAAAACATTCGGACAAAACCAAAAATTTTTGTATGAAAAATTCTCTCTGAGTTATATGGGAGATGTATGATGGGCGTGTCTGATTTTGATAAAATTTTCAGAGCTTTTTTATTTTGTTATTTGTAAACTCAGTACAAAATTGAAGGTATTTGGAGCGAAACAAACAATTGTCTACCCAAATTTTTTTTAGGTTGCATGGACGATATGGTATGGACGTGGTCGATTTTGATGATTCGTTTCATTTTCCTTTATTTCGTTCAGAAAGTGCTCGGTTTAAAGTTGCATCACTCCTTATAATTTTTGCACTCAAATGTATGAAGGTAGAAGAAGGTGGTCCTTATTTCAATGTCAGATTAAAACCAATATAACTTCGGCACGGCTATTCGGAATCAACTATATTTTTATGTTTGATAAAGTTTTTATAATCAATGTGAGCGTACGAAAGCTCTTATAACTTCTATAGGAATGATCGTCATACTCTGAAATTTGATATTTGATAATCCCCGGATAATATGGGCGATATTGGTACACCTTTTTTGGTAGCCATCCCACAAAAGTTGACATATGGTTAAAATTAAAATCAGTTACAGTTTGATATTTGAAAATGTTTTTTTATAATCACATTAAACATATAATATATTTATGCTTTTGCCACACCCCTTCTGGCTTCTAACTTCTATAACGGTGTCTGAAATCTACTTGTGACACAAAATGTTCGGCCCTAATTTATATATGATTTCTTTAAATTCCGAGAAAAATCTTGGGATTTTTATTCTGAGAGTGAGTGTATAAAGAGTGATTTTTTTGAGGTTAGGATTTTCATGCATTAGTATTTGACAGATCACGTGGGATTTCAGACATGGTGTCAAAGAGAAAGATGCTCAGTATGCTTTGACATTTCATCATGAATAGACTTACTAACGAGCAACGCTTGCAAATCATTGAATTTTATTACCAAAATCAGTGTTCGGTTCGAAATGTGTTTCGCGCTTTACGTCCGATTTATGGTCTACATAATCGACCAAGTGAGCAAACAATTAATGCGATTGTGACCAAGTTTCGCACTCAGTTTACTTTATTGGACATTAGACCAACCACACGAATGCGTACAGTGCGTACAGAAGAGAATATTGCGTCTGTTTCTGAGAGTGTTGCTGAAGACCATGAAATGTCGATTCGTCGCCGTTCGCAGCAATTGGGTTTGTGTTATTCGACCACATGGAAGATTTTACGCAAAGATCTTGGTGTAAAACCGTATAAAATACAGCTCGTGCAAGAACTGAAGCCAAACGATCTGCCACAACGTCGAATTTTCAGTGAATGGGCCCTAGAAAAGTTGGCAGAAAATCCGCTTTTTTATCGACAAATTTTGTTCAGCGATGAGGCTCATTTCTGGTTGAATGGCTACGTAAATAAACAAAATTGCCGCATTTGGAGTGAAGAGCAACCAGAAGCCGTTCAAGAACTGCCCATGCATCCCGAAAAATGCACTGTTTGGTGTGGTTTGTACGCTGGTGGAATCATTGGACCGTATTTTTTCAAAGATGCTGTTGGACGCAACGTTACGGTGAATGGCGATCGCTATCGTTCGATGCTAACAAACTTTTTGTTGCCAAAAATGGAAGAACTGAACTTGGTTGACATGTGGTTTCAACAAGATGGCGCTACATGCCACACAGCTCGCGATTCTATGGCCATTTTGAGGGAAAACTTCGGAGAACAATTCATCTCAAGAAATGGACCGGTAAGTTGGCCACCAAGATCATGCGATTTGACGCCTTTAGACTATTTTTTGTGGGGCTACGTCAAGTCTAAAGTCTACAGAAATAAGCCAGCAACTATTCCAGCTTTGGAAGACAACATTTCCGAAGAAATTCGGGCTATTCCGGCCGAAATGCTCGAAAAAGTTGCCCAAAATTGGACTTTCCGAATGGACCACCTAAGACGCAGCCGCGGTCAACATTTAAATGAAATTATCTTCAAAAAGTAAATGTCATGGACCAATCTAACGTTTCAAATAAAGAACCGATGAGATTTTGCAAATTTTATGCGTTTTTTTTAAAAAAAAAGTTATCAAGCTCTTAAAAAATCACCCTTTATATAAGTCGGTTTAACCGACTGAAACTTAATTACTAAAGTTTATTTCTTATCAATAATTCGTTTGTTTCCGTTGCTAGAATTTTAGCTATTAAAAAGTGAATAAAAATTATATTTTTCAATTTTTTTAATTTCTTCCCCATTTTTTTGCAACTCTAAACCACTGTTTCTACGTGAAACTAAAATTCTTATCACAAATTGTAAACATGCCTTTGCAGAAAATTGGAATTTTGTAAAAAAATTAAAAAATTAAAAAATTATTCATAATTTTATTTAATATAGTTTCCGAGTCTAGAAAGCAAAAATACAGCCGAAAATATTATTCATGGCCCTACGGAAAAAGTGTTATAACAGAGTATCGAAGTCTTTGTAATTTCTAATTTTTTGGGAGCATTTACAATTCGAGAATCCCCCCACTGTTCGACACTGTGAATAGCATCAGCCACAGCAACACAATTTGCTTGTTTGATTTTTAATACACAAAAGCTGCTAACGTCACAGACACACTTTCTGCTTTATGTAGGCTTAAAGCAGCAGGAACTGGAAAAAAACACACGATATCCTGGCAGTCCAGTGGGTGCCGAACTATGGGATAAGGAATGCAGACACAGGGATGGTCAGAAGGAGATGGAATGAATAGAATAACTGGGTATGGATGAATGGACAGGCAGGCTGGATGGATGGATGGATAGCTGGATGGATGGATGGATGGATAGCTGGATGGATGGCTGTATGGATAACTGTTTAGTTAAATCTTACACAGAATGACTGCCTGAATGTTTGCTGAATTTTAAGAATAATCATGACCATCATGATCATCATCATGATGATGATGACGAGAATGAGGGATATTTTGTAGCTTTGGTCCTCTGTAGGCTGTGTTGTTTGTTTTCTTTAAGGGATGGGTTGCCAAATGGATTTTTTTCTCCACCAATCTCATGAACGACATGCTGGTTGTGCCTGGGAATATCCTGCAATGAAGAGAGGACAGAAAATGTAAACAACTCTTATGTTTGTTTAACTTGACAAAACGAGTTTAGAAAACTCAAATGTTGTCATTCTGTGGAATTTCCCTTTTCAAAGGATTTCCTAAAGTGTGGAAAGGAGGAAATTTATTGGCAGTTGGATCTGGTTAAAATCTATTTTCAATTTCCTATTAACACTTGTTTGCCTGGAATTTTATTTCAGACTAACAGGACCACCTACCTACCTACCACCAACATTCCTTCCATCTTCTTTAGGTGTTGTGCTTGTCCCAGTTTCCTCTCTCCTTCCAATTTTTGTCTAATTAACTTCATTAAAAACCATTTTTTCCATTTTAATTAGACCCCAAACGAGTCTAAATAGTTGAAATTGTGGTTTTGGCTGTGCTGTGCTGGTAACAAAAAACTGTTTTTTTTTTTTGCTTTTCGGAGTTGTCTCTTCAATGCCTTCATTTTTCCTCCCCTTGAGGTTTACGTCGAAATTTCAGGTGAACCAAAGCAAAGGCAGAGAGTAATCTGGGGGACAGAAGCGGGGAATTGCTGAGGCTCAAGAGGGGCCACAAAAATCCCAACTGCTGATATTGAAATTTTGATATTAACAAATCGAATGGGATTCAAATATAAATAATTAAAATAAACGAAAAATTCGGCCGCAGCGAAACCTACTAATGGCCCCAATGCCTGCCCTATATACCTGCCCCATTGGTAACTGGTATACACCAAGTCTAGATATTAATTACGACCCTCTATGCTATTCATTAGAAAGGTTTGGTCCTGTTGCAAAATTCATCCCTGCCACAAACTGACAAACTAACCCCTCCCCTCTACGCTTAAAGAACTACGTTCATGTTCCTTAGTCAACGAAACTATTCAAATGATTTTTTAAAATTCTCTGTGATGGTTGTTTCCAACACACCACCTGGCCACACCACCATCACCGCCACCCCCACCCCCACAAAAAGTTGTTCGAGTTTGTTAATTAGTATTGATTTTGAAATGACATTTATCCATTTCGGCTACAAAACGAAAATTGCCAAATTGGTGTTGCTGCTTCCAAATGCAGCATGCCGCATGCATTTTAGTGTCACCGAAAATGAGGACAGCGTCAGCAAACATGACCACAACAATGACAACAGTAGCAGTAGCAGCAGCATCGAAGAAGCAAAAGAAACCCCAGAGATGCAAAAAAGAACTGCATAAAATAAATTGGCTTTTAATGAGGTTTGCAGTAGATGTAAAAAAAAGGTGTGGTATGGATTTTGGTCAGGGAGTGGGAATTTAAGGGAACGTAAGGCTATGTTGGAAGAAGCTAAGCTAAGAGGGTGTCTAATGGAAAGATGGTCCACAAAAAATGTATATTTTGTGTGGTAGGCTAACACTTCGTCTGAAAGAATAGAACATAGACGAATTTCCTTTCGAATATTTTTCGTTTTTAAAATTTTTCATATTGTGAAAAATTGGTATGAAGATTTTTCAGAAATATTCGTCCATCCGGCCGTCGGTCCGCATGTCTGGCTGGCTGGTGTACACGATAACTCGCGAAAGGAGTTAAGGAATCGATTCATTTCAAACTTTGCACATGGTAATATTTTTCCCAAACTTAATTTAAGTTCGAAGATGGGCGAAATTGCCACGCCTCTTCTGGCACCTCCAACACAAATAGCCCAAATTCCAATGTTAAATTAAAACCCAAATAACATCCATACGGATAATCTGAATCAGCTATATGTTGGTATTTGATAATGTTTTTATAAGCACTTTAAGTGTACTAAATGTCAATGGCTTTGCCACGCCCCTTCCAGTACCTCCCACACATATCACGCAAAACTACGTAAAATTAAAGCTGTTATAACTTATATACTAACGATTGGAATACTGTGAAATTTGATATTTAACAATGCTTTTATTGAAGTTACATTCGCATGGAATATGGGCGAAATTGACACACCCCTTCTGGTACCTCCCACACAAAGTGACATAAACTTTGGTTGCAATAAAACCGATACAACATTCATACGGGTAGTCAAAATCATTTGCAATTTTATATTCGAATATGTTTTTATAGTCACTTTAAACGTAAAAAATATTTACGCTTTTGCCACGGCCCTTCTTGTACCTACCACACAATTGTCTCTATCCTAAGTAATATTAAATCCTTCATAACTTCTATACTCGTGCATAAAATCCACTATGTCTTGATATTTGTTCATGTTTTTACAATTGTTTTATAAATATGGAAGTTGGGATCATGTGACATGAACCTTCCACACGAATTATCCTGTCCTACATAAAATTGTATTCCTTATAACTTCCGTATATATGTTATCTGAGAGTGAGGGTATATATAAATCGGTTTATCCGACTGAAGCTTACTTACTTGTTTTGGAAATTATTATATAACTTCCTTTTCTTTCGACCTAAATCCCTGAAATTCCACACAGACATAGCTAAGGAGTACAAAATAGTGGAACACTACAGCGATTATGTATAGTCCTCGACCATGCATTTAAAAATAATGCTAAAATTGTAAAATTGTATTAAAATAAGAATATGTAATACAAAAAAAAATAAAAATATTGTGTTCGAGAACTTCAAAAATATGTATACCCTCCACTAGGATATTGTCGTTGTGCATTTGTTTTTAACGCCCAAAATGAAACGATTTATTATACAGATCGGCTCAGAATCACTTTCTGAGTCGATTTTGTCTGTTTTTGTAATCAAAGTACATATAGCCATTGACGAACACTATTTAATTTGAAGCAAATTGGTTCAGATTTAGATATAGCCCCATACAAATGTCGTTCCCGACTTGACTTTTTCGGTCTAAAGACCACATATTTTTCTCGATTTGCTTCATATTTGGCACAATACCTTATAATTAAACTAGAAACATGTATGCTGAAAATGGGTCAGATCGGTTCAGATTTAGATATGACTCCCATACAAATTTTGCTCTCCATGAACATTTTGCTCTTCATGAAGTCCGATTGTCATGAAACTTGACAGAAGTTATTTTTTCTGGCCAAGGACCATCGGAATTGAATTTGGAGGAAATCGGTTCAGATTTAGATATAGCCACCATATAAATGTCGCTCCCGATTTCACTTTTTCCGCTTCAGAAACCACATATTGTACCCGATTTTCTTTAAATTTGGCACAACATTTTATAATAGAACTAGAAACACCTATGCTGAAAGTGGGTAAGATCGGTTCAGATTTAGATATAGTCCGCATACAGATGTCGCTCCCGATTTCATTTTTTCCGCTTTAGAAACCACATATTGTACCCGATTTTCTTTAAAATTGACACAACATTTTATAATAGAACTAGAAACACATATGCTGAAAGTGGGCAAGATCGGTTCAGATTTAGATATAGCCTCATACAAATGTCGCTCCCGATTTCACTTTTTCCGCTTTAGAAACCACATATTGTACCCGATTTTCTTTAAAATTGACACAACATTTTATAATTGAACTAAAAAACCTATGGATCTTGATCGATTTTCGGAATATCTGCTGGAAAATTGGATCAATTACTTTATTATTTACCATATTCATTAAATTTGACTAAAGATGAATTGATAGTAACTGTATAATTTATATGAACTACATAAAATTGCTCCCATGGAATACCTGGGTTTAGTAATCAAAGCGATGTAAAGAGTGATTTTTTTGAGGTTAGGATTTTCATGCATTAGTATTTGACAGATCACGTGGGATTTCAGACATGGTGTCAAAGAGAAAGATGCTCAGTATGCTTTGACATTTCATCATGAATAGACTTACTAACGAGCAACGCTTGCAAATCATTGAATTTTATTACCAAAATCAGTGTTCGGTTCGAAATTTTTTATCGACAAATTTTGTTCAGCGATGAGGCTCATTTCTGGTTGAATGGCTACGTAAATAAACAAAATTGCCGCATTTGGAGTGAAGAGCAACCAGAAGCCGTTCAAGAACTGCCCATGCATCCCGAAAAATGCACTGTTTGGTGTGGTTTGTACGCTGGTGGAATCATTGGACCGTATTTTTTCAAAGATGCTGTTGGACGCAACGTTACGGTGAATGGCGATCGCTATCGTTCGATGCTAACAAACTTTTTGTTGCCAAAAATGGAAGAACTGAACTTGGTTGACATGTGGTTTCAACAAGATGGCGCTACATGCCACACAGCTCGCGATTCTATGGCCATTTTGAGGGAAAACTTCGGAGAACAATTCATCTCAAGAAATGGACCGGTAAGTTGGCCACCAAGATCATGCGATTTGACGCCTTTAGACTATTTTTTGTGGGGCTACGTCAAGTCTAAAGTCTACAGAAATAAGCCAGCAACTATTCCAGCTTTGGAAGACAACATTTCCGAAGAAATTCGGGCTATTCCGGCCGAAATGCTCGAAAAAGTTGCCCAAAATTGGACTTTCCGAATGGACCACCTAAGACGCAGCCGCGGTCAACATTTAAATGAAATTATCTTCAAAAAGTAAATGTCATGGACCAATCTAACGTTTCAAATAAAGAACCGATGAGATTTTGCAAATTTTATGCGTTTTTTTTTTTTAAAAAGTTATCAAGCTCTTAAAAAATCACCCTTTATATATGCAGGGAGAGTGCTCATAGAGTGATGAAACTTGGCAACGGGCATATTCTGAACACAATTAAGAAAAATATGAAGTTTCAAAACTAATTTTTCGCATCTGTTTTATGTTTTTCGGCAAATGTCATGCAAGTTTGTACAGAGTTTAAGAATGACAAAATGTAAAAGTTCTGAAAACGTCATCAAAGTCGGCGCCGCCCAATAACTCAAAGTTAATTTTTCATACAAAATTGTTTAATTTTGCCCGAATGTCTTCAAAAAGTTGTTAGATATTTTTTGCATAAATTTAAAGAGTATTTTCTACCGCTTAACTTCTGTAGCAGTAGCTTCTTTTTTCCAAGGAAAATTGAAATAAATTTTTAATTAAAAATGGGGTACTGTTTTCAATAAAAATTACATTAGAATGTTAGCAGTGAAAATATCGTAAATGCATAATCAACTGAGTTGCTTGCAAATTTTCATGTTACAATAATCAAGTGGCTTTACTGAATTTTTTCTAAGACAAAATATTACTTTTTACTAAAACAAACTATGGATTTTCCTTAGTTAAACAATAGAAAATAGAACTGCATCATTAGATTTTTACAAAGTAATTGTCAAAAAATGTATTTTTGCCAGCAAAAAACCACTGTGCACATTTTGGAATTCCAATTACATCAAATGCAACTACTTGTAATATTATTTCAATTCAATTATCGTTTCTAAGTTGTGAAAAATATATATTTGTCAAAAGTCGAAAAATATATCGAAAAAACAAGTGCTTGGAATATTATTTCAATTCAAACTTGGATTTCAGGTAATTATTTTGTGTAAAATATTTAAAGAAGTTGTTATGGCGGCAAAAAGACAGAAGCATGAAATTTAAAGTATTTTTAGCAAACATTCTCTACTTTTATTTGACACTTGTATCGATATCATAGCGTGTGAATAAGTATTTACAATAATTTTTGAAAAATTATACCTTTTTAGTACTGTGTAGGGGCAACAGGATGAGGTAATGAAAAAATAAAAACGCCAATTAACTCCATTATGCCCATAGTTTTAGACGTATATCATCTGGTTCAAGTGTAACGACTTTTTATACCCTACACCATACCCTGTGGTGTGCTTTTTTTTTGTAACACCCAAAAGGAAACGAAAGGATAGATCCATCGTTCATTATACCGATCGACTTAGAATCACTTTTTGAATCGGCTTAGCGATGTCCGTCCGTCGGTCCATCTATTCTTGTAATCAAAGTACAGGTCTCAATTGTTGCTAGAAGTAAATGAAACTTCGCACAACAAAGTTTTATGGTATAGGGACGATCGCTTTTTAATTTGAAGCAAATCCGTTCAGATTTAGATATAGCTCCCATGCAAATTTTACTCCCGATTTTACTCTTTCCGCTCTAGACACCACATTTTCAAGAGATTTTCTTTCAATTAGGCAAAACGTCATAACTAGAAACAGCTCTGGTAAAAATAGGCCAGATCGGCTCAGATTTATATACAGTTCCCATACAAATATCTCATCCGATTTCACTCTTTCCGCTCTAGAACGAACATATTTCAACAGATTTTCTTCAAATTTGGCAAAACAACTTATATTTCAACTAGAAATAGCTCTGGTAGAAATGGGCCAGATCGGTTCAGATATATATGTATATATATATATATATATAGCTCCCACACAAATGTCTCCTCCGATTTGACTCTTTCCGCTCTAGAACCACATATTTTATCTGATTTTCTTCAAATTTGTCAAAACAACTTATATTTCAACTAGAAACAGCTCTGGCGAAAATGGTCCAGATGGGTTCAGATATATATGTAGCTTCAATACAAATTTCGCCAACGAACTGTTTATTTCCGTTCTAGAAATAACATATTTTAAAAGATTTTCTTTTAAGTCGGCACATCATCTAATATTTGAAATAGAAACATCCATGGCGAAGTGGGTCACATTGGTTCAAATTTATATATAGCTCCCATATAAATGACTCCCCCGATTTAATTCTTTCCGCTCTAGAGAGCACATAGTTAACAGATTTCCAGCAAATTTGGGAAAGCGTCTTATATATCAACTAGAAAACCTGTGCTAAAAATGGGTCAGATCGATTAAGATTTATATATAGCTCCCTTTCAAAGTTTGCGTTCAATTTTTCTTACAAATGCAGATAGAAGTATAAAATTTGTAGTAGATTCTTCTCTTATAGCTGTATCGTATATCACCCGGTACGAATGTAACGACGTTTTTATACCCTACACCACAGATAATGTCTAGGTGTAGGGTATAATATAGTCGACCCGACTTTAACCTTCCTTACTTGTTTTAAATTGTCGTACGGTGACTGACTCGGCAGTACCTCATCCGACCAACCCAATTTTTCAACACGGCCCAAAATCCACAACAAACAGTGACTCGTTTCGTTGATAGTCACGCATGTGTTCTATGGAACCCATATGCGGCAATTTTGCTTATTCGCATAGCCACCGAGATGAAAATTAGCCTCATCTGAAAACACGAAAATTTTCCACGTAAATTTCTTACAGTTGCAAATGTCAAACATAAACCTAAAAATAAAAATTAACATGAATGTTATTCTATCTATCTAAGTCAGAATAATCGATAGTTAAATTTCAAATCTTAAATGGCCCACCCTATATAATTAAACGCTTGAATTTAATTGTCAATATACTTGAATATTCGGATGAAATTCAAAGGTTAAGTTTGCCCAAGAGTGATATTTTTTAATTGATGCATAATTCAGCACTTGAAATTCGAAAATCGTGGTAGGAATTGAACTTTAATTCCAGGAAAATTGTTTTGGGATGTCTTCATGTAACACCGAAGCAAATAACCTAGATGCGTTAAGTTCCGCAATTGACTGGGTAATATCGATAAATTGAAATGGTTTACAAAAAATATTTCCTCAATAAGTCAATTCTTTGGGGGAAAATATATCTTCAGTCAACAAACCATACAATTGTAACTCGAAATATTCGACCAGCATGGCTCTGTAGCGCTCGCCGTAGATGGTGACGTTGTTGCCGTTGTTTTATTTTAAAGACGAAAGGTCCTAAAAGCACAACACACAGTTAGTTTTTGTGGTTGCAACAATGTCTTGTGCATCCCTCATGGATTCTCTTCACCTCCAAATACGGCAATATTGCCTATATTCATGCCAATTATGTTAAAGCAGGTCCAAACAGAAAGCTTATGTGGTTGCAACAATGCCATCTGAATCTCTGCGCCTCCAAATACGGCAATATTGTCTATTTTCATGTCAATTGAGCCAAAAATGAGCCTTGTCACACAGAACAGAATACTGTGATATGATTTTCGAATTCAAATTTACAGAATTTGCTAAAATCGTTCCCTCCCTGAAATATCGAATCAAAGGGAGCATAATTGTCAAGCGTTGCCAGATCTGAACACTTTTTGTGACCGTTTCGTACTTCGTGGAAAAAAGTTACCACAAAAATTGTCATCCTCATAAACACAGTGGTTGCAATTTTTTTCTGCACAAAAATTTTAAAATAAAAATTGTTCAATTAAAATACCTGCATGTGAAGTTATTAACATCGTAATACATTTGTAAATAAGTAATTAAATCATAAATTCACATTTTCAATTATTATAAACTAATTTTGTACATAACTCCACTATGACAACTACGGCAACAACAACGATAATGACCCTCAGACAACACTTGGCAATTACCCCTGCCCAACACATGCTGGCCTGGCCTGCAGGTGTTGCATGTAAATGAGTTTACCCTTCTATCACGATGATGATGAATATTTACATTAATTTGCATTAAATTGATATTTGACATGCACTGTTTGACTGTGTGTATGTGTGTCGGTGTATGTGTGTGGGCATTATCACACATAATTATGCCATGGCGTAGTGTCCGTTTAATGTATTCGCCGATAACGACCTTTGAATATTAAGAGATTACGCCGTGGAGTGTATTTAGATTTAATGTTTACATTGACAGCAAATTTATTTATTTTTGCTGTTTTTATCCCTCATCTCTTTAATTGTTCAGTTTAACGCGCAATTAGTATTAGAGGTGATAGAGGGGGAATGGATGGACATTAAAAATATATTTATTTAGAGGAAATTCCACGAAAAAAATGTGAGAAATTCTGATTTCCTTTTGATGGGGTTAAGAAGATGAATAATTATAAATAAATTTTTGTAATTTAAAATTTATTTAGGCTTTTTTGAAATCATTTATGTTATAAGGAACAATATATAGTGGATTTTCTTAAAACAGTAATGTATTCATTTAATTACAGCTAACGAATTTCTGGGTCCGCCAAAATGCTTTAAAAAAACTACTGAATATTTTCTCAAATTTCTTTTTTTATTTGAAAGTACAATCCTTCCAGTTAATAATAGAAAATAATGTCATTCAAATGGCTGCTGAGGGCACCCCACAAATAATAGTCCAACGGTTGAATAGTTGAAAAAAAATGTTAGATGGCGGACCCTATATATATATATATTTTGTACTCTTCCAAATATATATTTTTGTACTCTTCACATTTTTGAATATAAAAATATAACCTCGAATTCCTTACATCTAACTTCATTTATTCCATTTATAACGCCTTTATTTTCAGTGATGGCTTCTTATAACATATTTAATTGTAGGTTTTGATTCCCTTAAAATTTCTCTTTTGGATTTTTACCAAATTTTTACAAATTTCGTATCGCCTTTAAAATATTTTAATGCATAATATTCACTCTCAACTAACAAAAAAGAATTTTCCCAAAAAATTCTAGATAAACGTCATTTATGACCTTCCAAAAAAATCGACAAATATTCAAAGGACATTATTTTAATTAATATTTCGCAAAGCTTTTCAAATTTATTATAAATAATATGTTTTGATGTTCATCTATCTATCGTCCTCTTCTGCAAAATTTATTATCGAAAAAAACTAATTTCGTAAAACAAAAGCCACAATATCATAAACAAAGGAGTTTTCCTTTCATCATTCAATCACAACAAGAGATGTCACCCTTATACGGGATGCTCGAGCAGAAAAAATAGCTTCTTTTCAATCACTATCAATGGCAAATCTTTAACAGAAATTTACTTCATGTGGCTAGGACAACAACCAACAATATATACATTAAAGTGGCTCCTCAAAATGAAAGAGCCAATAGTTGAATATGTATTAGAAGACCAAATATTTAAATAAAATCCGACAATTTTAACAAGTTTTTAGTTATATTTTTTAATTCCAATCTAATACATTTTAAATATCTGCCAATTGCAGCTAAAATTCAATTGATTTCAACACAGATTTCAGGCCATTTGCATCTGATTTATTAAACAAATTTAATAAATAAATAACTTTATTTACAAATTAGTAAATAATTTCGAAGACACAAGAATTTATTTATTTATAATTAGTATTCATTATCCCGAATGGTGCTAGCGTGAAAGACGTTCACCATCTTATAGGCTGCAGTGTGTGTAGGTAGCGTATACGTGCTGTTGATTAAGGATAATATCACTCATACGCACAGTAGTCGGTCTGACCATTAAGAGAAACAGTTCTGCAAGATATATTTTTCCTACCTAAACGGTGTTAAGCATCATTCCTAGGAAGTTCATATGTTCTGGAAAGTTGTTTATTGAGATCTTAGGTACATTTTTGTAGTTAATTGTTTCCTTGAATTTTACCTATGGACCTGAACAGGGGAAAAAGGTTAAAAAAATCGAATTTTTGAGGTTATTTGCGATTTTGAGATTAAAGATGATGATTTTTGTTCTTTATGACAAGAACTACAACTTTGTCTCAGAGGGTAAATCAAAATTCCAAACGGTTTGTAAGATATGAGCCTGAGAAAATGATCACTTTTGCAGAAATTACAACGAGGCCCAAATCTCTGGGGGCCATAAAAAAGTGCATTATTTTGGGCAAAACTGGGAGACACGGGTTTTCTTGTTTTTAATCTTTTATCACGTAGTGGTGTCCGTATATGGTTATATTTTATCGTGGTGCACTGTGTTTTCTAACGAAGAAAACTACTTCTAAATCAGCTATAGATAAATGAAGAAGTAAGAAATAATTTAAATTTTTTGTATAATTTTCTACTTTTTTGTATAAATATCAGGAAAATTTTTATTTTGTAATAAAAATTGTGTGTTCAATACCTAAAAATATTATTATTTTCTATTGTAAAATCAGCACAGTTTTTTGTGTATAATTTTTGTCTTATTCTTTTTTTCTAAAATTCCAATTTTTATCGAAAATGTCCGTAATACTCTAAATTAAGTTCGAACACGCTCGGTTATTTGCCGACTTAAAGGTAACTTTGATGACTACATATATGGCGAATATCATTTTCGCACAGAATCAGTGGTTTTGGAACAGTTTCAAACAAATTGGGAAAGAAATGATTTTTTCCAAAACAAATTTATTTTTGCTGTGACGAAAAAAAGCATAATAAATAAAAAAAAACAATTGGAAAAATATTTTTGTTTTATTTTTTTCAAAAGTAACATTCTTCTAACAAAGAAAACAAAGTCGACGCTTAAAAGATCTATAGATAAATGCATATAAATATATAGATAAATTAAAAAAATACACATATATATTATTTTTTATCAATAGCGACAAAATAATACTTTATTTAATTTTGTAATAAACATTTTGTGTCAGACACCTTTGTATGCATAATGATTCATAAAATTAGCTCAGTTTTTTTACTAAAATTCCAATTTTCAACGAAATTTCAATATTGATAAAATAATATTTTATTTAATTTTGTAACAAACATTTTGTGGCAGAGACCTAAACAAATATTTTTTGTATGCATAAGGATTCATAAAATCAGTAAAAATTGTTTATAATTTTCTTACTAAAGTTCAAATTTTCATCGAAAGTACCTTTATGATTTGTACTCTTATTTTGGAAATATAAGTTCGATAACAGCTATTGAAATGCCAAATAAAAGTTAATTGCAACGGCTAAAAATATGGTTTATGAAACGTGTTCAACAAATTTGTGCAGCTACAAAAAAAAAAAACAATCAAAAATTAAGAAAACAAATCGGGAATAAAATATTTTGTTATGTTTTTTAAATAGCTAGCACCCTGAAGAAATGTATATGGAAAAATGTCGCAGTTATGACTAAATTTATTACGGGGGCTACAAATATTGCGAAGGTCATTTTGGTTTAGGAACAGTGTCTATATTTTTTTAATCTTTTTTATTCGCTGGTACGAAAACAATCCATAAAATAGAAAGCATATCGGGAATAAAATATTTTGTTGTGTTTTTTAATAGTTGGCATCCTAGAAAAGAAAACAGTGCCTATTTGAGTAATATATTGTGAGAAATTTATAAGTTATGCAGCTTAAGGAAATTTTCTCAATTAAAAACGTATTTTTATACACTCCACGAGAGTATTATGTCTTTGTGCATTTGTTTGTAACACCCGTCTGTCCATCTATTCTTGTAATCACGATACAGGTCGCAATTGTAGACAGAACCAAATGAAACTTTGCACAACGAAGTTTTACGGTAGTACAACGAACGCTGATTAATTTGATTTGAAAATCGGTTCAGATTTAGATATAGCCCCCATACGAATTTCACTCCCGATTTGACTCTTTTCACTCTAGATACCACATATTACAACTAATTTTCTTTAAACTTGGCAAAACATCTTATATTTCAACTAGAAACACCTGTGGTAAAAATGTGTTAGATCGGTTCAGATTTATATATAGCTCCCACAAAAATTTCGCTCCCGATTTGACTTTTTCCGCTCTAGAGACTACATATTGTATCAGATTGTCTTCATATTTGTCAAAACATCTTATATTTCCACTAAAAACAACCATGGTGAATATAGGTCAGATCGGTTCGGATTTATATATGGCTCCCACACAAATTTCGCTCCCGATTTGACCTTTTCCGCTCTAGAAACCACATATATTAACAGATCCTCATCAAATTTAGCGAAATATCTTATATTTAAACTAGGAACACCTATGGTGAAAATAAGTCAGATCGGTTCAGATTTATATATAGCTCCCATTAAAATTTTGCTCCCGATTTGACTTTTTCTGCTCTAGAAGCCACATATTTTAACAGATCCTCATCAAATTAGGCGTAACATTTTATACAAGGTGGCGCAAAAGTAGTGTCATGTCATAATGTGAATTGCCTACCGTTTTGTTAGAAATTAAACGGAGAAATGAAAATGTATTAGGCACACTATATGGTGTCATATTTTATTTTTCAAAAAACTATTTCTGAAGACAGAACTCATTTTCAGTTCTAACAAAACGGTAGGCAATTCACATTATGACATGACACTACTTTTGCGCCACCATGTATTTGTTCTATAAACAGCCAAATGGCAAATGGGTCAGATTTATATATAGCTCACACACAAATTCCACTCACTTTTTCCACTCTATAAACAACGTATTTTAACAGATCTTCTTCAAATCTTTCAAAATATCTAATATTTCAACTGGAAACACCCATGGTGAAAATGGGTCATCGGTTCAGATTTACATATAGTTCCCATACAAATTTCGCCCCAAAAATTTCCCATACAAATTTCGGATAGACTTTTTTCGCATCAGAAAGCACGAATTTACACAAAATGAGCTTAACGCTTTATATTTATACTGGATGAACTTATTGCGAAAATTAGTCACTCACTATATTCCATGTTTGGATATAGCACCGATATAAATAAATATTAGCCTATGATTAGGAAACATACAAAAATTCTTCCCGTTTTCACTTTTTTACCGAGATGAATTGTTTTCGGATAGAAAGTGGAGTGTATCATATAGTCGGCCCCGCCCGACTTTAGCCTTCCTTACTTGTTTAATTTTGTGTTTCAATAGCGAGCTTTCCGCAAAAACTCCAAAAAACCTTACCATTACGCGTCTACACAACCAGAGGAATGTTGACGCCGTACTTTATGATTGTCTACCTGTAGCTTTTTGGTCTGCTCCAAATTTATCCCTTTTTAGACTAAAAAGTACGAGTTTCGAATCTACACAACCTGAATAATATATACACCGATTTTCATTATTCTAGCTGCAGCTGTTTAATTGGTACCATTTTTATCCCTTTTCTCGCCGTTTCCCCATAAAAGTAAAATAAAATAAAGTAAACATTTTTGAAAATGTCATTGATTTTGCACGTTTAGATAGGCAGAGGAATGTACACACCGAATTTCATGATTCTAGCTACGGCTATTTGTAGGGTACAACTTGAATCCTCTTTTTCCATTTTACCCTCTAAAAGTACGAATTTCGCAAAATCCCTTTATTTTTATGTGTTTACATAATCAGAGGAATGTATACGCCAAATTACATTATTCTAGCTGTAGTCGTTTTGTTGGTATGGTACCTTTTTCCTCTATTCCAATTTTACCTCTTAAAAGTACGAATTTGGCAAAAATAATATTATATTATTTATCCACTCAATTAGAGGAATTTCATGTCCTCTAATTGAGAATTCGATATTCTAGTTGTTGTCGTTTGAAAGGTACCATTTTTATTCCTTTTTCCCCATTTCACCCCCTACAAATAAAAATCACTTTATTGTGTACATTTTTTCTATAAGGGGAATGTGTATACCAAATAACAAGTAAATATAAGCAGACATATTCAAAAAACTTGCTTAAATACTCGAAATGTTAGGGGTATTTTCTGTCCTTGTTAGGAAAAAAAAATTCTCTTTGGACCGATTTCGCCCACAAACAATCCCAACTGATCTACTTCTATAAGACGCATTAATGGAAAATTTGGACCTTCTAGCTCCTTTCGTTTAGATGCTAACGTGCTTTCAACAGACGGTTATGACTAGATCGTCTTAGAATTTTATGACGATTAACAATATATATATATATATATATATATATATATATATATATATATATATATATATACTTTATAGGATCTCAGATCGATATTTCAAGGTGTTACAAACGGAATGACAAGGGTATAAAAATAGAAAAAAATGTATACATAAAAAAATATTGCTTCCATTTTATATAAATATCCACAATTTTATTAACATTAAAAATATTTTATATGGAAAGAATATCAGCCCTAATAGATCACTTAGAATGTATTTTGAAAGTACCACCTTAATATACACACATATTTGAGTCCTTACTCTCCTACGAATCAGTTTAATGGTGGTGTGGAAAGGAAAAGGGGAAACATTTCTATGATGTGGATGATGATGAGGATGACAAAGACGTTGGTTGCTCTCTATATTTTCTATATTTGTAGTGTCATATAGAAAATAACATCATTTTGCTCTTTATGTTTGAAAAAAAGAAAACACGAACATATTTGTATGCGAATATATGTATATGCACACAAAGACATGGGTTGACATGTGTACATACATACATTTTACTCATACATATGTATATGTATTTATAAATGGGAACAAGAAGAAAAACCTCACCAATATCGACATCAACCGAACTTTTTTTGCTAAACTGATTTTGCTGTTATCCTTTATTTGCGATGACAAAAGATTGAATTGAAGGGTATGTTCGATAGACAGTTCAACACAAGTGGAAGGATATTTTCTTCATAGGAGAGTATACGATTTACACACACATTTTTGAATATAAATTGACTTACACTGTGTGTAATTTTTCAAGTCATGGAAATATAACTATGTACGGACACCACTACGTGATAAAAGACCAAAAGAAAAGACCCCTGTCCTTCAGTTTTACCCAAAGTCATGCAAAAATTTTGAGTATCGGCGTCATTTTTGCAAAAAAAGTGATCATTTTCTCAGACTCATATATTGTGAACCTTTTGTAATTTTGATTTACTCACTGAGTCAAAGTTGTAGCTTTTATCATAAAGAACAAAAATTGTGAACATATAAAATCAGAAAAACTTCATCGTCAAGGTCAAAATCGCAAATGTCGTCGAACAATTCTTATAGTCTGTAGTGTGTGTAGGTAGCGTATACGTGCTGTTGATTAAGGACAATATCACTCATACGCCCCATAGTCGAACTGACCATTAACAGAAACAATCCTGCAACGTATATATTTCCTACCTAAACGGTGTTAAGAATTATTCTTAGGAAGTTCATATATTCTAGAAAGTTGTTTACTGAGATCTTGGGTACATAATTGTAGTTGAAAGTTTCCTTGAATTTTGAGCGGTTTGCTACATATGGGGAGAAAGGTTAAAAATCGATTGAGCGCCCCGGTAGTCGAGTCGGTAGCGAATCCCACCAGAGGCTCTGGTCTGTCGCTGCAATAACTAGCTACAATGATCTTAGTCACCCAAGCTCAATCCCTGGACCCAAAATTAGAATATAAATTTACTTTGTATTGTAATTCATAATAAATAAATAAAAAAAAATAAAAATCGATTTTTAAGTTTTTTTTTTGCGATTCTGACCTTGTAGATTAAGTCTTTGTTTTGTTTTTATATATTCACTATGACAAGGGCTACAACTTTGTCTCACAGAATAAATCAAGATATGAGATTGAGAGAATGATCAGTTTTTTGCAAAAATGACACCAAATCTTTGGGGCCCATAAAAAAGTGCACGACTTTGGGCAAAACTGGGAGAACTTGGAGCAAAACTAAGGAATAAGTGATGCTGCCAATGGATTAAATGTTGCAAGGTATGGATTGAAAACCAATCTCAAAGATCCACATTTAAATTCGTTTAAAATAAGAGAAATTTCATAACTAAGAATGGTATCCAAATTATGGCTTACAGAGAGAGGAAGGATTTGATTCATGTCGTTGGTTCCGTTCTGTGCTTTGAGGACATCGATCGACTGCATATCCCTACACATAGTATCTACCGCAATAAGCTTAGAAAACTAAAATCCTGCTGACCATAAATCACATGGTGATTAATTATTTATCGAAAATGCATTTAAGTCATCTCAAGTTTAAAATCAACTCCTTCGAGGAGAGGGTAAATAATCATGGCAAATGTAAACACATATAGAAGCAAAGGCAATGCCATTGTTTTATCTTCTCCAACTAGAGGAATAGAACAGAACACAAAAAACTACTATTTTATCAATGATGTCCTTAAGACAATTTGTGTTTTTCTTTTCTCTTATCATCGTCGACCGGAAAGAGAGACAAGCAAGAAATGGTAACAACATGCCCCTGATAATCATTCAAGGAAACTTGATAAATATGTTGGTAAGGGATGGCTGAAGGGGAGGTAGAAGGTGGACAGTAAAATGAAAAAAAATCGTAGGAAAAACAATACAAGTTGGCGGCCACACAGGGACTCTTTAAGCTAGAAACTTTGGACGACATTTTTTAAAATTGATCAAAATTTAGGGATCTCCCTGATGACGTCCGAGCAGGAACTCTTTAAGTAAAAATTATTGAAGTGAGTTGTGCTTCTCGTTCGTTTGTGAGAATCACCTCCTTATAGAGGCCGGGTTTGATGCTGAAAAGTCGCTGCGAAGCCACTTGAAAAGACTTTTTACATGGTCGAAATCATGATCGTGGTAGTCTGCAGCCAAGTAATAAATGTCACCATGCCATTTGTACATAAATTTGCATTCTATTAAATATAGATGCAAAATGGTCTTGAGCCATGACAATATCCCAGTTCAAATCAAATATTGATTACAGACCAAAAAAAATACAAACGAAAAAACTAAAAAAATTATTGAAATATTTAAAAAAAATATTATTATTTTACTTGATCAAGATTTAGGTTGCTCTCTAATGTTGCTCATTCGAAATACTAGCCCTTACTTATGTAACACCGTGCGACAGTACTTTTTGGACCTGGACGTACATATATACACATGAAAATAGAGATAATGTGTAGAAAGATAGTTTAGTTTTTAATTGGGTGATTTTTTCCTTTTTACAGGACTTTTAATTTCCAAAGGATATATTTTTATTAATGATTTATTTTCATACTTTCGAGAGCCCCACACAGGCGATATTGGTATCAAATCAAAGAAGACTGCCCTTTCAAAACACTAAAAATTTCATGTCTCTATCTGTATTAGTTTAGCATTAATAACCATTTAAAGTTTCCCTTTAAATTGTAAAAGATGAATAATCAAAATAAAAAAGGGGGACATTTTAAATTATTGTTAATACTAAACTGATACCGATAGAATCATTATATTAAAAGTATTTTTAACAGACATTCTTCTCTTTCATTTGATATCCACATCGTATGGATATGGCACTCGAAAGTATGAAAATAAATTATTTAAATATATTATTTATTATTATACTATTTAAATATATTTATCTTAATAATTTATGTTTATCCTTTGAGAGCCCCAATCAGGCGATATGGGTATCAAATGAAAAATAAGACTACGTGTTAAAAATACTTAAAATTACCTGCATCTATCTGTATTAGTTTAGCATTAACAACCATTTAAAATTTTCCCCGCTTTAAATAGTAAAAGATGGACAAACTAAATAAATAATGGGGGAAACTTGATATTATTGCTAAAACTAAACTAATACAGATAGAAGCATTATGTTTAAAATATTTTTAACAGACATTGCCTCTTTCATTTGATATCCAGATAGTATGGGTACGGCACTCGAAAGTATGAAAATAAATTATTTAAATATATTATTTATTATATTATATATATTATTTAAATATATTTGTCTTAATAATTTATTTTCATACTTTCAAGAGTCTCACACAGGTGATATGGATATCAAATGAAAGATAAGAAGGTATGTTAAAAACAGTAAAAATCTCATACCTGTATCTGTATTAGTTTAGCATTAACAACCATTTAAAATTTTCCCCGCTTTAAATAGTAAAAGATGAATAAACTAAATAAATAAAGGGGATATTTGAAATTGTTGTGAATACTAAACTAATACAGAGAGAATCACTATATTTAATTTCTTTGTAGCAGATACTCGTCTCTTTGATTTGATATCCATATCGCTTGTGTACGGCTTGTTCAAGTATGAATATAAATTATTTAGACATATATATCCTTGGGAAATAAAATGAAAAATAGTTTTTCTTCACACGATCTCTAGTTACACATGTATGTCATGTCATGCTCAGGTCAAATAAAACAAATGTAAAATTATCACATGGTGCAATAGATGTGATATTCAGAATTTTTTGGGAAAAGTATTTCCAGTTCGAGGAAAGAGTCTTCAAGTAAAACCTATGAACGACATTTTTTAAAATTAAACAAAATTTATGTCACTTTCTACTCTTGTTTTTTTTTTTACACCAGCCAACAAGAAATAAAAATAAAAATAAAAGAAATGAAAATAAAAAGGTTCTTATAGAGGTGAAAGAAAAAGTATGTGCAAAAAGTATATATAAAACTTCTTTGTTTCATTGTGCTACTACTGACAGAACTATGTCGACTTAAATAAAAAAAATAATAAAAAAATTAAACCATAAAAAATTCCCCATAGAGTAGCTAGTGTAGCTACCCATATGCCAGAGTGTTTTTTTTTTGACACCAGCCAACAAGAGCCAACCTATGGACGACATTTTCTCAAAACAAATTAAAATTTATATCACCTTCTACTCTTGCCGATTCGAAATAAGTGCACTTATTAAATTACACAAAATTTCTATTTTGTATTTCAGTCCCCGTTTATACCAAAGATTTGGCCTCGCTTATTCCACGTGTATGCCAGAAACTCTTCATCTCCTGTGAAACGGCTCTGTCCCCTTTTAGCTAGAGTAGCTAGTGTAGCTACCCATTTGCCAGAGTGTTTTTTTGACACCAGCCAACAAAAGCCAACCATTTATACGGGCTTTTGAATATTTGTATCTGTTATTTGTGCCAACACAAATTCATAAACTGATGAATGGCAAAGGCAACAACACAACAGCTGAAAGTGAACACCACCAACCAACCAGTATCCTTCAAAACTTTCAAAACAAAAGTTCACTTCAACTTATAGTTGCTCATCATTTTTTTTTATCAAATACAAGTTGTTTGTTGCATGAGCACAAAAAAACTTAAGTTTATAAAATGAATGAGGTTCAAAGGAAATCAAAATAGAAAAAAAGATAAGTGAAGGATTACAGAAGATGAGGAGTTTTAAAGGATACAGGATTATGATGATGTAAAACTGTTAGCTTACAGAAGATATTATAAATCACAAGTAGATTTTGGAATGATTTTAATGTTGTTTGAGATGAAAGAATATAACTTGAATTATTTGTGTAAGATACTTCAAAAAATATGTGGACTATTCCTATTAAAAATATGGAAATAGAATTTAAAATAAATTATAATTTCATAATTTCAGTTTGACAACCAGCAACATGTCTCAGAATATATGTTAGAGTGTTGAAAATAAAAAGGATCTTATAGAGGTGATAGAAAAGGTATATATAAAAGTTCTTTGTTTCATTGTGCTACTACTGACAGAACTATGTCGACTTAAATCAAAAAAAAAATAAAAAATTAATCCATAAAAAATTCCTTAAGTCATATATTTATTTTAGTTGTCCGCAATATACAAAAAGAAGGACAAATGAGTAATATTAAAGCATCCTTTACTAATGCAATCTATAATCTTCTGTCCTCTTCGCAGTGACAATCATCAAATGTTATCGTAGGCAATAAATCCTGCAACTTGAACAAATTCATAACCATAAGAATAGCTTATGGTGCTCTGAGCTACTACTAGTTTTTTCTCTCTCCACCTCCCTCTCTGAACTAACAAAGGATTTGTGAAACCAAGAAAAAAAACACAAATACACAAACAAATAAAGGCAACTGTTTGTGTCAGGCCACTAGGAGCTGAAAAACAACTCGAGCAGAAAACAAATAGAAAGAAAAAAATTGCTGGTCTAAAGCAAACTTCATAAGCCATAAATGCAGTCTGATAGAGAGCGGAAGATGAAACGAAAATGCACACATCCATACATACACATCTGCTATGTAACACGGGCACTAACACATGCTTACAACCCAGAGCATAAGTAAATGCAGTGTATAAAATCCACTGCAACCCCCCATTTCAGTTCTCCTCATCAACCTCATAATCAAGTTAGTCAAGTTAGCGCGGTTACTTGGAGTAGGGTGTTTGTTTGTGGCTGCTTCTGAGGCTCTGTTTGCTCCTCTTCAGCATTTGAGCCAACAAAGCGCTCGCAAACATGAATGAACCGCATCCTCCTTAACAAACTCAAACAACAGACGCAACCGCGAAAGAGAAACCAAAGCGAAACTTCAACAAATTCAGGAAAAAATCTGAAAACAATTTAAAAAACAAGTTCGCTTCAAAGTTCACGCCGCTATTGCTGGAGTTGTGAGAGCAAGGCTAATATTTGAGTGGAGGTATGGAGATGAAATCCGACAGCCTTGGTAAAATAAGCGAATGAGTAATATTATCTGCAATAAATATAAGTCATACGCCACCTATAAGTACGATAAACGAACATCTCAAATTACCACTCATACTAACATTTGACCGAAAAAATAGTGCTGAAATCCACCATTTTGGTTGGACACCACTTAAATTAGCGAATGAGTGATATTATCTTTAAAAATATAACTGTCACTTCACATATGAACCGATAATAGTTCAATACAAAATTTATGCCACTGTTTCTCAAGGTATGAGAGCAAGGCTAACATTAAAGTGAAATTATGAAGATGAAATTCAACATGTCAGCGAATGAGTAATATTATATGCCATAAATATCAGTCATACGCCACCTATGAACACGATAGCCGGGCAGCTCAATTTACAACTCATTTGACCAAAAATATGTTTATGAAATCCATCATTTCGACACCCCCTAACTTAGCGAATGAGTGATATTATCTTTAATAAATATAACTCATACGCCACCCACAATTGCGATGTGAGCAATTAATTTTATAGTTCAATTCAAAGATCATACCGCTGTTGGTGAAGGTATGAGGGCATGGAAATCCATCATTTCATCCACCATAACTAAATGAATGAGTAATAATATTTGAAGTAAATATAAGTCATACGTCACCTATGAATACTACAAACGAACAGCTCAATTTATAATTCTAATATTTGACCAAAAGAATGGTAATGAAATCCACCATTTGGGACACCCTTAACTTAACGAATGAGCAATATTATCTTTAATAAATATAACTCATTCGTCACCCATAACCACGACATAAGAACAGATGTATTTATAGTTCAATACAAAGCTCATGCCACTATTGGTGAAGGTATGATAGCAAGGCTACCATTTGAATGAAATTCCATATTTCAGCCCCTTTAGCTGGACGAATGAGTGATATTAACCCCACTAAATATAACTCATACGCCATATATAAACACAATAGATGAAGGACTCGATTGACATTATCGCTGTCCATGAAAAACCAACGAGAAATTTGCAAAGGTCTTCCGATTTTGATGAAATTTGGAGAATGTGTTGAAATTTTGAATATTTTTCAAAATTAGGATTACTTAACCTAGTCATAACTTTCGTTTTGCAAAAATTGTTGTGTTTATTTTTCATATTTTTTTAAACAACTTATTTTTTGAAAAAAAATCCAATTTTTATTTTTTTTTTTCTGAGTTTTTCTCAGTAACTAAAGAGTGATTTTTTTGAGGTTAGGATTTTCATGCATTAGTATTTGACAGATCACGTGGGATTTCAGACATGGTGTCAAAGAGAAAGATGCTCAGTATGCTTTGACATTTCATCATGAATAGACTTACTAACGAGCAACGCTTGCAAATCATTGAATTTTATTATCAAAATGCTCTGTTAAGAAAGTTCAGAAAGAAAGAAATTGTGTTCAGCGACGAAGCTCATTTTTGGCTCAATGGGTACGTAAATAGGCAGAATTGTCGATTTTGGAGTGAATATCAGCCAGAAGCATTGCAAGAGCTACCAATGCATCCAGAAAAAGTCACAGTTTGGTGCGGTTTATGGGCTGGTGGCATCATTGGACCGTACTTCTTCAAAGATGATGCGAATCGTAACGTAACTGTGAATGGTGAGCGCTACCGTGAGATGATATCCAACTTTTTTTTGCCCAAAATGGAAGAACTGAACTTGGTTGACATGTGGTTTCAACAAGATGGCGCTACATGCCACACAGCTCTCGATTCTATGGCCATTTTGAGGGAAAACTTCGGAGAACAATTCATCTCAAGAAATGGACCGGTAAGTTGGCCACCAAGATCATGCGATTTGACGCCTTTAGACTATTTTTTGTGGGGCTACGTCAAGTCTAAAGTCTACAGAAATAAGCCAGCAACTATTCCAGCTTTGGAAGACAACATTTCCGAAGAAATTCGGGCTATTCCGGCCGAAATGCTCGAAAAAGTTGCCCAAAATTGGACTTTCCGAATGGACCACCTAAGACGCAGCCGCGGTCAACATTTAAATGAAATTATCTTCAAAAAGTAAATGTCATGGACCAATCTAACGTTTCAAATAAAGAACCGATGAGATTTTGCAAATTTTATGCGTTTTTTAAAAAAAAAGTTATCAAGCTCTTAAAAAATGATATTGTGGCAACGCTGTAACGTTGGAATTTTGAATATTTTACAAAATTAGGATTACTTAACCTAGTCATATCTTTCGTTCCGCATACATTTTTGGTTTTTAGCGTAAAATCAAATCAAATCAAATAGGAATTACTAATTTTTTTTTTCATATTTTTTAAACAACTTATTTAAAAAAAAAAAAAAAAAACAATTTTTATTTTTTCTTTTGAGTTTTTCTCAGTAACTAGAAAAAGATATTGACACAAGTTTTTGCAGCAGAATTGTTGATTTTTAGAGCAAAAAAATCAAATAGGAATTAAAAAATGTGTTTTTCATATCTATATTTATAAAAGAGAATGCCGTCCGTGTGAACACGCAAAACTTTATAACGGATCGTCTGATTTTCATGATTTTGGGCTTGATGAATTCGTGTTGGCCCAAGGAAGGACATAGGATGTAAAATTGGTACATAAATATTACTGACCACGAGAATGATAAATATGATGCCGAAATTTGGATTTTCATTTTATGTGTGTGGCAATAGTGTTTTTTTTTGAGCCAGAAGGCTGCAAATTGGAACGTATATATTACTGACCACAAGAAAGATAAATATGATGCTGGAGTTTGAATTTTCGTTTGGTGGGTAGTTGGGGCGTGGCAAAAGTGTCTTTTAGCTAGAAGGCTGAAAATTGGAACGTATATATTACTGACCACGATATGATAAGATCAATATGAAACCTGATTTTAATTTTACCATTTGTGTTTTTGCCTGGCGAAGCGGGCGGGGTTCAGCTAGTTTTTATTAAATAACAAATATTGAAATTTATTTTATTTATTTTTTTTAGTTTTTCTCAGTAAATAGCTACTAGCTTGTATTCTAAACACTCTGTAAATTTTTTAGATCTGAGATACAAAAAGACCAAATTGTAGAAGTACTCTATTGATTTCAGCCTTTTTTATTATTTTTGAACTCGGGTTTTTCTACATTTGTGCTAATATCTCAGAAACTACTGGTAATGGCTTCCTGAAATTTACGGAGTATTTAGGACACATATGTAGGTACTTACTGAGAGAAATATATGAAAAAATAGAAAAGGGATTTTTAGAAAAATAATTTTCAATATAGTAAATTTATTTTTTAATTTACAAAAAATGTATATTTGTTTACTTTTTATTTATTCAGTAAAAACTAGCAATTCGTCAGTAATAAAAATAGTCTCAATATCTGTCAAACAACAAAATATATGAATAATTCTCTCTCAAAATATGTATTATTGTAAATTTGAAAGTGGTAGGGTTGTCATGGTTTAATATATAGGGGATCCATTTAACATGCCGCGAACATCAAGAGTATCTGATTTCCCGTTCATTGAAATCGACGACACTGTTGGATAAGTGAATCGTTTGTGAGACTACAAGGAGCACTGGGTCTTACTCCTAGCTAAAAGAAATTATGATTTTTTTTAATATTTCCTTAGTAAATGTTTGCGAACTTTCACGTGAAATTAGTCAGCTACTAAATTTTGCCGACCTTTCATGATCAAAAAATTATGTTAATATATATTTTAATACACATGATTCTCTTGAGCCCACAATTAAATGAAAATTACCAACGTCTTCATTAAAAATTATTTTTTTACTATTTTTGAAATTTCTGACAAATAAATAAATGTTAATATACATTAAGAGCGATTTCCTATTTAAGACAAAACTAGAGGAAATTTTGCTAAGCAAAATGGCCACCTTTGACATTATTTAATAACTGATAATATCAACTTATATACTCATATCATAAAATATTCCTAATATTCTCAAAACTCATTTATAAAAATACTTTCCTTTAAACTTTTTCGTTATAAAATGCACTCTACAAGTACAGGGTGTCGCAGAATGTGCTATATGAATTCTTTAGAACTTTTTCAATTATTATTCTTTCTTTGTTTTTTTTCAGCATTTTGTGAAGGACACTTTGGAAATTAATTATTAATCATTACACTATCGAACAACGTACAAAAATAATTGAATTTTATTTTTCAAACCAACAGTCACAATTCACAGTATTGACTCTTTGGTAATGAGCGATGAAGGCCATTTCCTATTAAATGGGTATGTCAACAAGCAAAACTGCAAGATTTGGGCTACGGAAAATCCAAGAGCAGTTCATCAGCGACAATCACGCTCACTTAAGTGTTGTCTCCTCCGAAAGGATAATTGGCCCATATTTTTTTGATAATGAAAGTGGTGTCTCAATCTCTGTTATGGAAATATGCTAAAAAGAAAATGAAAATGTGCGAAACAGAAAATGGACATCACTTAGAGGATATCATTTTTTAAAGCTACTGTATTTAAAAAAATATAATAATCGCATAAATAAAAAAGTTATAAACCATATAGCTCATTCTGCGCCATCCTGCCTTTCTCTCCAGTAGACAATTTTTTTCAGATTCTGGAAAATTTTTTCTTCCGTACATATATATCTTTAGCCATCTTTTTGTCATGTTCTACCCTTTGTTGAGTTCAACACACACAACAATAAAACCGACTTTTCACTAAACTAGAGCTTGATGTATCAGCTCAGCATTTGCAAAAAAGCAGAAAATTATGGCTTACCGTTAGTTGTTAATTAATATATCATTCTAAATAGCCGGCCAAATCATTACTATAAAATAAACGAATAATTGCATGTGTATTTTCCAATGCATACTTTTAGGCTTATAATAAATTCCTTATTGAAATCTTGTGTTGTTGGTCTTGAAGTTACAAACTAATGCGATACAAAACTTATATTTGAATGTCAGAAACAAATATTGACACTTCACATGAAATTACTCATTTAAAAAAATTACAGGAAAAATAAAAAATATATATTCTTTAAGTTTTGATAATTTCATATTGAACTAGAGGCACTTTGCTTAAATTTTGCCAACGAAAATATAATTTTATAGCCTACCAGAAAACAATTTCGATTTTTTTAAAATTACTTCAATAAAATCTACAAATTTACAATCTTTCATTAAAATGGGAGAAGCTAGGACAAATGTTTTGCTTTGTTTCATGTGGAATTAGTTATCGGTAGAAAATCGGTTCAGATTTAGATATAGCCCCATACGAATTTCACTCCCGATTTGACTCTTTTCACTCTAGATACCATATATTACAACAAAATTGGCAAAACACCTTATATTTAAACTAGGAACATCTATGGTGAAAATAGGTCAAATCGGTTCAGATTTAGATATACCCACCATACAAATGCACTCCCGATTCGACATTTTCCGCTCTAGAAACCACATATTATACTTGATTTTCTTTAAATTTGGCACAACATCCTATAATCCAACTAGAAACACATATGCAGAAATTGGGTAAGATCGGTTCAGATTTAGATATAGCCCCCATATAAATGACGCTCCCGATTTGACATTTTCCGCTCTAGAAACCACATATTGTACTCGATTTTCTTTAAATTTGGCACAACATCTTATAATATTACTAGAAACACCTATGATGAAATTGGGTAAGATCGGTTCAGATTTAGATATAGCCCCCATATAAATGTCGCTCCCGATTTGACTTTTTCCACTTTAAATGCCACATATTGTACTCGATTTTCTTTAAATTTGGCACAACATCTTATAATCCAACTAGAAACACATATGCAGAAATTGGGTAAGATCGGTTCAGATTTAGATATAGCCCCCATATAAATGACGCTCCCGATTTGACATTTTCCGCTCTAGAAACCACATATTGTACTCGATTTTCTTTAAATTTGGCACAACATCTTATAATATTACTAGAAACACCTATGATGAAATTGGGTAAGATCGGTTCAGATTTAGATATAGCCCCCATATAAATGTCGCTCCCGATTTGACTTTTTCCACTTTAAATGCCACATATTGTACTCGATTTTCTTTAAATTTGGCACAACATCTTATAATCCAACTAGAAACACCTATGCAGGAATTGGGTAAGATCGGTTCAGATTTAGATATAGCCCCCAAACAAACGACGCCCCCGATTTAACATTTTCCGCTCTAGAACCCACATATTGTACCCGATTTTCTTTAAATTTTGCACAACATCTTATAATCTAACTAGAAACACCTGTGGCTAAAGCGGGCTAGATCGGTTAAGATTTAGATATAGCCCCCATACAAATGTCGCTCCCGATTTGACTTTTGCGCTCTAGAAACCACATATTGTACCCGATTTCTTTAAAATTGACACAACATCTTATAGTCCAACTAAACAAAACTATGGTGAAAGTGGGTAAGATAGGTTCAGATTTAAATATAGACCAAATACAAATGTTGCTCCCAAAAGTTTAACCGATTTTGGTTATATACATTTTATATTTCACCTATTTCGTTCCAGGTTTCAATATATCCTCATAGAAATGTCCTTTCCGATTTAACATTTTTTGTCAAACACAAACACTTACAGAATACAAAAATCCTTCCCGTTTTCACTTTTTCACCGATTTGAATTGTATTCGGATAGGAAGTGGAGTGTATCATAGAGTCGGCCCCGCCCGACTTTAGCCTTTCCTTACTTGTTTAAATTAACTCAGTAAAAATTTGCAAACTTTCATAAAAATCTGAGAAGCTACTAAATTTTGGCAACTTTTCATGATAACAAATTTTAAGAATACCTAGAGACATCTGTGCGAGACCATATATATATATATACAAATATATATGACCTCAAATAATAAAAATTTGTCTGAATTGAATGTTTTGAAAAATATATTTTTTATGTTTTCATAATTTTATATTAAACTAGAGGCAATTTGCTTAAAACTTGCCAACAAAAGTACCATTCTATCTCCTACCAGAAAAAATACGATTTTTTAAATTACCTTATCAAAAAAATCAGATTTTCATCTACAATTTAATTTTTTTAATTATTTAGAAGTAAAATTTTTCAAACTTTCATTAAAATCGAAAAACATAAGAAATTATTTTTCTATTTTCATGATAAAAAAAATAAATTAAAATTTTTAAGAGCATATGCCCTCGATTAAGAAAAATTTACTACAATCGTTGTTGCCTGTAAATTTTCTAAGCTCGAACTTTTTATAAATAAAATGCCTACTTTAAAAATTCTTTAAAATTTCTGAGTTTCACCCCCTCCCCCATTTCAGTGAATTCCATTTAAATGTTGTCATAAAACACTCTCAATTTTTTATGTTTTTCTTTTTCCTTTGCCATAGTTTCTCTGTCCTCTTGTGTGTTGTTCTTTCTATTAACACTTGCTTTATTTGACTTTTATTTAAACAAATTGCTTTCTTCCCTCTCCCAACACAACCCAACCCATACCAACCAACGCAGCCAACCAACTAACCAAGCAACCACAGTTGTCAAGTGCCGTTGAAAGGCTCTCAAGGAAATGTTGTTTCCATTCCATCTGCTCTCTGGCTTGTCGACGTTGATAAAAGGAAAACACAAAACGTCTTAAGGACATCATTGAGAAAATAGTTGGAGAAGATAAAAGAATGGCATAGTTTTTTCTTGTATTTGTGTTTACTTTTCTCATGATTATTTACCCTTTTCCAGAGGATGTTTCAAGTTTGCAAACTACAGGGTCTTTTAGTGGTGACATGTCTTTGAAATTGTAGAATTATCGATAAATCTAAAGGGGCAGCAGAAAGTTGGCAGCCACAACGAAACCACAAGGTGATTTATGATCGTCGTGGGACATGATACAACTGTCAGGTCTGAACTGCGGTTAACCTAGGGTGGTTGAAAGTTTAATGAAATTTAAAATGTTAGAACTATGAGAAGGTAGAATGTTTCAAAAATAATTATTTGTAATACTCATTTCAGAATTTTTTGATATTTGAGCGTGTGATTAATATTATTCTCAATTAATATAAATCATACGCCAACCATGAGGAGAATTTTGTTGTTGTTGATTTTTGCACGAATGAACATTATTATCCTATATTAATATGAATCATACGCCACCCAGAAAAAACAAATTAAATTGTAAAATTTTCGGGAAATTTTTCACTTTTGCGGCTAACTTAGAGCTCCCTAAACGGAGTTAAAAATCATTCCTACGAAGTTCATTTGTTCTAGAAAGTTGTTTATTGAGATCTTAGGTAAATTTTTGTGGTTGAGTGTTACCTTGAGTTTTGAACGGTTTGCTACCTATGGACTTGATGAAGGGAAAAAGGGTCAAAAAAACTTTTGAAGTATTTTTAACTTTTAAAGTATTTTGCAATTTTAAACTTGAAGATGAGGTTTTTCTTAATTTTGTAGGTTCACAATTTTTATTCTTTATGGCAAGAGCTACAACTTTGCCACAGAGAGTAAATAAAAATTCCAAACGGTTTGCAAGATATGAGCCTGAGAAAATGATGACATTTTTGAAAAAATGATACAGAGGCCCCGAATCTTTGGGGCCATAAAAAGTGCATGACTTTGGGCAAAACTGGGAGACACGGGTAATTTTATGGTCTTTTATCACATAGTGGTGTCCGTATATGGTTATATTTTCATGACTTAAAAAATTACACACAGTGCTATCCTATATTAATATGAATCACACGCCACCCATGATAAGATAAATGAAATCTTTTGACTAATCACATATTTGATAACCAATAGCCACTATATTTAATGAATTATGGTACAACAAATAGAATAATTGTAGGGAATTTTTATTCTAAGATTTTTGTATTTAGTTCAGTAAAAATATTTATTTAAAACATTTTGGCATGACCTCTCCACCAATGTTAACATACATTAAGAGCGATTTCCTATTTAAAATAAATTTAGAGAAAATTTTGCTAAGCAAAATGGCAACCTTAGCCAATATTTTATAAATTATATTGTCAATTTATATTTGCAGTATCATAAAATATTCCTAATATTCTCAAAATTCATTTATAAAAATACTTTCCTTTCAACTTTTTCATTATAAAATTCACTCTTCAAGTATTTGCCCCCCTGCCACTCTCCAGTAGACAAACTTTTTCAGATCCAGGAAATTTTTAATATTTCCTTCCGTACATACAATATATTTTTAGTCATCTCTATGTCATGTTCTAACCTTTGTTGTTTTCACCACACACAATAATGATTACTTGACATTTCCCAGAGGTTGATATTATTGCAACAATCATAATTTCTCGTTTATAAGCCAAAAACCGCAATTTTTGCTTATTTGCTTTTTTTGTGTGGCTAAAATGAGAAATTCTTTGGGGAAAAATTGTTTGCAGGTTTGCTGAGAAAAGTTTTGGCCATTGCCAATATTTGTAAGCACAATATTGCCAATGCAATGGTAGTGCGTTATACGATTTAAACTTGTTCAAACTTTGGCCCAACATAATTTGTTTTGTGTGCTGTGGTGCGTATACTTAATGTGTGTAGCTTATGGGTGTGCGACAGCATCACTCATACGTTCAGGGCGACCTGGCGAAACAATGCAATCAACAGTTTTATTGACAAAAATTTGTTTCCGGAGAATATTTGCATAAAACTTTCTGATTGAAATTACTATAATTATCAAAAGTGCAGTAGAGGGCAATTTTGTAGAACTTATAAATATCATAAAACAAAGTAGAAAAACTTATTAATGATTAATAAGAATTATAAAAAAATATATGAGGTAAAATTACCCCCACTTTCACCATGTCCTAATCACCTAATATTAAAGCTAACCGTCAGTTATAGTTGCCATTTTTGTGGAATATGACTTCTATAACTTTTACTTATCTCCAAACATACATTGTGAGAATGGATGTTAGTCTATTTCAGACTTCGCAAAGTAGCCTTAGGGATAATTCCAACAACTATTTTCACCAATTCAATTTAAATCTTTGGTAAATATGCGTGTCTTTATCATTCGATAATTTTCCACTATTTTCAAAATTAAATTGCAATCATAGTAACAATTTAAATGCAACATTTATATACTTCGACACTTTAAATACATGTACAATAAAGTAATAAAATTAATTAAGATTAATATGAAATTTATAAAATATATAAAGTGTAATTAGTCTCAAAAATTGCCGCTTTCCGACTTCGTAGAGTAGCCTTAGAGCTGCTTCCAAAACCTATTGTCATAAACTCAATTAGGAAATCTAGTGTACAGCTGTAAAAGGTATATCATTCGATAATTTTCCAATAATTTCAAAAATAAATTGCAATTATATTAACAATTTATATGCCACATTTATTTCCTTCGACACTTTAAATACATCGAATTTCTAACTTATTTTCCTCCCATCTTCTTTTCTCATTACAGGTAAGAAATACTAAATTTGTGGCTAAATGACGACCCTACTTCATAGGTAAGATACGCTCTATTTTCGAGGCAAGATGAAATCCAAAATAACTCTTAGTAAACATTTGGCAATGCCAACTACTGGAATAGGTTTTAATATTGCTAAATATTCAAAAATTTCTTATATCGCAACTGTTCCACGAAATGGTAGCAGCTTAAAATTTAATTTTTTTCTTTTTTTGCAAAAACAAATCATTAAAAAACAGACCATACTTTTTTGAGAACATCTTCTTTAGACTCAACTAGAGGCTACATTTTTAGTTGTTTTATATAATTTTTAGATTTTAAATTGTTACCCTCTTGCGATATGTTTTCTTAAAATATCTGTATGGACTTTGGTGGTTTCATTGAAGAAACCGAAAACTGATAAATCATTAAAAAATCATTCATCATCTTTAAACTCGACTATAGAGTTGAATGTTTAGTTGTTTAATTTAATTTTTTAAATTTGAGTTACTATCCTTTTCTCAAAAACTTCTGTATGGTTACGTTGAAGGAACCGAAACTGCAAATACTTTTTAACTCTTTAATACGGACATTTTAAAAATTGTCTTGAAAAAAAAAAATAAAAAAAATCTATACTTTTATCCACAATACTTAAGTTATTGTACCGATTTCAAAACTATATTCAGAAAATTTAAAATTGTTATGGAGAATCCGTTGAACATCTAGCTCAGCAGTAGAGCCCGACCAAATAATCAGCTTCGGCCAATTATTTCCATTCGGCCCCGATAGAATTTTGTGTTATTTTCCTAAAATACTGTAATAAATAAAAAAATGACTGACTTATCATTGAACAGCCCCCAGACCAAACGGCTGAAGCCAGGGTCATGAAGTTTTCAGGGTAGTTCCTAAATATGACGTAGACGTCGAAATTTGACGTTGACGTCGACTAAGAAAGGGTTTTACGAAATTCGTACTTTTAGGGGGTAAAATGGGACAAAAAGGGATAAACATCGAACCTTCGTCCTGACTAAACGGCAGTAGCTAGAAACATGAAATTCGGTGTGTTCCTTGCGCTGACCATGCAGAAGAGCTACAAATAGGGATTTTTCGAAATTTGTACTTTTAAGGGAGGAAAGAGACAAAAAGGGATAAAAATGGTACCAATTTAAGAATTGCAGCTAGAATCGTGAAAATCGGTATTTACATTCCTCTGACAACGTTTGATTGATTTTTCAAAATTTGTACTTATAAGGGGTGAGCGGGACAAAAAGGGATAAATATGGTACCAACTAAACTATTGTCGCTAGAATCGTGAAATTTGGTGTGTAAATTCCTCTAACCATATAGAAGCGAAGTAAAATTGGATTTTTCAAAATTTGTATTTTTAAGGGTTGCGAGGGACGAAAAGGGATGAAAATGGTACTAATTTAAGTATTGCAGCTATAGTCGTGAAATTTGGTATGTAAATTCCTCTCACCACATAGAAGCGGAGCATAAATGCATTTTGTACTTTTAAGGGTTGCGCGGGATAAAAAGGGATAAAAATGGTACCAACTAAAGTATTGCAGCTAGAATCTTCAAATTTGATGTGTAAGTTCTTCTGACCATGATGTATAAGCGCATTAAAATTGGATTTTTCAAAATTTTTACTTTTAAGGGTTACGAGGGACAAAAAGGAATAATAATGGTACTAATTTAAGTATTGCAGCTATAGTCGTGAAATTTGGTATGTAAATTCCTCTGTCAATGTAGAAGCGCAAATCCTAATGGATTTTTTCGAAATTTATACCTATAAGGTGTGAACGGGACAAAAAAGGGATAAAAATAGTACAAAATAAAATATTGCTACTATGGACGCTGAATTTGGTGCGTAAATTCCTCTGACAACGTAGACTTGCAACATAAATGGATTTTTCGAAATTTGTACTTTTAAGGGGAGAGAGGTACCAAAAAGGATAAAAATGGTACCAACATTAGAATTACAGCTAGAATCATAAAATTTAGTATGTAAATTCATCTGATCATGTAGAAGCGCCATCAAAGTGTATTATTTTTCGAATAAAAGGCTCTGCGGTTGTAATTTTTTTGTTAAAAAGTGGGTAGAAAATGATAACAAATATATATACGAAGGGAGTTCAGCTAAAACAGTGCACATTGACAAGCACATTCCTTTGACTGTATATGAGTGCTGTGTTTCCAATTTACTATTTTAGAAAAGAAAAGAAAATAAATTCTATCCTAAAACAGAAACGGATAATAACAAATACCTGGCTTTTTCGCGTGCGAAGCAGCGGGTACTGCTAGTAGTTTAATAATATTTGCAAATGCCGAGACATCAGTCGGCCTCGCGAATATAGTCAATATATTCAATCTTCAGGCAAAACACTGTCTGAAAAGGAAATAGAAAAGATAATTAATTTTTTTTAAATGCAAAAAAAAATATATCAATAAAGTCGAGATTTGGGCACATGAAATTTCGGAGTTTTTGTCGCTGAAAAAAACAATTTTTTAAGTCATGGTAATATAACAATGAAAGGCCAAAAAAGACCCGTGTCTCCCAGTTTTGTCCAAAGTCATAATAGACAGCAGAGTATATCACTGTTGAAGTAAAGAAAAAACAAATGATACTAAAAACAATTTCGGGGAATTTTTCACTTTCAAAAATCAATCCTAGGTAGTTCATATGTCCAAGAAAGTTGTTTACTAAGATCTTAGTTACATTTTTGTAGTTGATTGTTTCCTTGAAATTTGAACGGTTTGCTACCTGTGGACCTGAATAGAGGGAAAAGGTTAAAAAATCGATTTTTTGTCTTTTTTTACCTTGGCGATGAAGTTTTTCTGATTTTAACTGCTCACAGTTTTTGTTCTTTATGACAAGAGCTTCAACTTTGCCTCAGGGAGTAAATTTCAAACTTTTTGAAAGACATGAGCCGGAGAAAATGATAATTTTTATGCAAAAATGACACACAGGATCCAATTCTTTGGGGGGGGGGGGCATAAAAAAAGTTCATGACTTTGGGCAAAACTGGGAGACACGGCTCTTTTCTTCTGTCTTTTATCACGTAGTGGTGTCCGTATATGGTTATATCTTTCGTGTTGCACTGTGTAATGCCTAAAATCCCATAATTCCATTTCTCATAAACTGTGCTCTCTCGGGGCACAGGAAAATCTGTGAGCCCAGAATGTTATCGGCACATAATATTATCGCTGCTCTCTCGGGGCACAGGAAAATCTGTGAGCCCAGAATGTTATCGGCACATAATATTATCGCTAAATTGATTTTCTTGTTTGAACTGGGATACAGACCATTATTACAGACCAAAAGCTAAACATATTGAATTTCTTTAAACAAAAAAAAACTTATTTTTTATTATCGAACTCTAATGATTCTATAGATCACATTGTATTTAATATTAAATTAATTAAAAACAGGCGCCCAAACTGAAATCCCATAATTATATTTCTCATATTGTATATTCCCAAAGTATGTCCTCTCGGTGCACAGGAAAATTGCGACCCGGAACGTTGGGCGCCAACAACATAATATTATTGTTAAATTGAATTTCTTTAAACCAAAAACATATTTTTCATTATCGCACTCTAAAGTATATATTTATAGGCTGCATTGTGTACAATATTAAAGTATAGGTGACATTTAACAACTTTTAGAAACAACTCAATCTCATATTTCCATTTCTCAAATTGTTTATACCCAAATGGCTTGGTTAAATAAAGTGTGCTCTCTTTCGAGGCACAGGAAAATCTGTGAGAACGATGGGCGCCAGTTTTAATATTAACCATAAATTGTTCATAATCGCACTCTCATGAATTTATACGGCACATTGTACTAGATATTAAATTAATTAATATTAAGAACTGGCGCCCAACATACAATTCCAAAAATCGCATTTCTTAAATTTTTTTATATCCAAATGGGTTGGCTAAATAAAGTGTGTTCTCTCTCTCTCTCTCTCGGAGCACAGGACCCACAACGTTGGGCGCCATTATTAATAGTAACCATAAATTGTTCATTATCGCACTCTAATGTATTTATAGGCCGCCTGATGTTCAATATTAAAGTAACATGAGCCTTTTGTCTATGGTTCAGCAATATTTTCCTCTGTCTATTGAATTTTTCAACAGATTTTCCTGGTTTAATGCTTTAATGTCCTAGAACATAAAGATAGCAATTTTATTGTCTTCCGCCCATATAACTTTGCCTATCGATGTGACCCAAATAAATTCCTGTGACGACAAACCGCAGCACAAGCTCATTATTTTTTCAAAAACCAAGAGCTATGCCCCTCAGCTGTAGTAGCAATGACGTCAAGAGCATCATCCAGCGCCTAAAGGTATGCTTTCTGGAAATCGGAAACTTTAATCGTATTATGCTTAATAATTTATGGCGCTCATACATACGATGCTCGAGGGTAAGTTTGACTGAGTTGGGTGATGTGAAAAAGACAAGTTGTGGCAAATTTATGATTACATTTGAAACGAATGAAAGCAATAATCGAATAAATTTTTTGGGGGGGCGTAATCCTTTTTCCCAGCGATAAAATCGTACAAATGGGCAACAGCAAAGCCATACAACTAGTTGACATAAATCATGTTTTTTCTTTCCTTAAACAGACAAAAAAGGTCCTATATACGAAGTACCAAAGGAAGACAACCAAATTATCATAGATTTTACATTTTAAACGACAACGACCTTCACTTAAATTCCCCCTGTTGGCAACCCTTTCAGGCGAAAAGGTCTTAAATGAGACCAACTTTTGGGAAATTTCCCTTTAACTTTGAATAACATTTCGCTTTAAATTTTTCCTGCTTTTTTTGTGTTTTCCTTTAGATGCTTTGTTGTCATTTGTTTGGATATAAATAAATAAATACTGCAATTTAAAATGTTCATGCTTTTTGCTGCTGTTGCTTTTACTTCCGTATGTTCCGTCGAGCAAAGATGATAAAGTTTTCTTAAGGTTTCATCCTCTGGTCCTGGGGCTATGTGTGCGGCACACAAAACAAGTTAACAAAGAAACACCATACGCCAACACACACACACGCAGTCGCTCGCACACACTTGCTGTCTCTTAACATGATTACAATTTGTAAGTTTTTTATTGTTGTTATTTAAAAAAAGAAAAGTGAAACTTTTCAAGGCAACAAACCCCGAAAAGAGCTCAACAACAACTTCAAATGAAAATGGAAATGAAAATGGCAAAAGAAGCTGTATGAGTTTAGTTGGTTTCCAATTCAAATAGATATTACAAAAAATTCTAATTGTAACCGAAAATACTAGATTCTTTTCGAAAGAGTCAAGCAGCCATAGTAACAACGAAGGCAGGATTTTTCTCATCATGTGGTGCAATTATAAAAAATATTATTTATTGAAAGTCGTAGCTGATTTTGGCACTGTTAGGGCTTCAAAGGTGAGAAGATTCTGGCATGGGAATTAAAAGGGCGAGTGTGTTCCCTAGGTAACCTTTGAATTGGCTCTATGATTTTTGTCTTTCTTTGTACTCCCCCACAACTGATGGCGTATTGAAAAAAAAAACAAATCCGATATGTCATTGGCTATCGGTGGTTGCCGAGGCCATAAAAATATCGTAAGCAAAGCAAGCAAATCCCTTCATTTATTTACAAAAGTGGTAATATATGGATGGGGCCATAAATTGCCATGAATAATGATTTAATGAAGAATTCACCCCCTTTCCACTAACAAAAGACCACACAAAATATGACATCCTTGACTCAAGTGCAATGTAATAAAAATTGTAAAGATACACCCAAAAAACTTGCGCCCAACGATATAATCTCATCATCGTTGCAATTAAGATCCGGGTGATTCCAAAATAAATCGACACAAAAAACAACCCGCCCTCTTTTGATTTCTATAAAATTTTGATCGTTTGTTCTCCTCGATGCTGCGAATTTTTTGACGCCAAAATATTCGCAGAAACGAAATATATTCTCCTCGATGCTGCGAATTTTTTGACGCCAAAATATTCGCAGAAACGAGAAGAACAAACGTGCCAAATTGTATACAAATCGAAAGACCTCGGGTCCACGACTGTGTCGAAAATTGGTGGAATTACCCATCCTTTTAAATTATTATTATTAAATTACACTGTGTGTACATTTTTAAGTCATGGATATATAACCATTTTCGGACACCACTATGTGATAAAAGACCAAAAAAGACCCGTGTCTCTCAGTTTTGCCCAAAGTCAGACACTTTTTTATGGGTCCCAAAGATTTGGAGCCTCGGTGTCATTTTTTGCAAAAAGTGATCATTTTCTCAGGCTCATATCTTGCAAACCGTTTGGAATTTGGATTTACTCTCTGAGACAAATATGTAGCTCTCGTCATAAAAAACAAACATTGGGAAGATATGAAATCAAAATAATATCATATTCAAGGTCATAATCCCAAAAAAAACTTAAAAATCAATTTTTTAACCTTTCTCCTCTATTCAGCTTCATAGGTAGCAAATCGTTCAAAATTCAAGGACACGATCAACTACAAATATGTACCTAAGATCTCAAAAAACAACTTTCTAGAACATATAAACTTCCTAGGAATGATTTTTAACACCGATTATGTAGGAACAAGTAAAAACGGCGTTAAGTTCGGCCGGGCCGAACTTTATATACCCTCCACCATGGATTGCATTCCACAGAGGTTGTCGGTTTTCGTAGAAGTGCAGTATTATTACAGGAAAATATAAATTTTGTCATATAGCCAAACTAAAACAAATACAAATATTGAAAATATAATTATATAAATAAATATAATATTTTAATTATATCAAACCATTATCTATTTCAAATCAAAAAATAAATATTCTTATATTTATATTTTCAAAAAGCTTAAATACCATAAATATTGGAAGATACCCACTACCTTACAGTTGGTTGTACTTCAATTCTATTTTAATTCCAAAAGCACAAATTTTGAAAATCCATTATCAGACGTACATGTGCAAAGTGCAAAATAACCTAACTTCATGATTTAACCAATTTTTGCCGTAAAAGAAAAACTACGAATATGGAAAAAAATTTTTGTTTTGCGTGTCTATGCAGTCAGAGGAATGTATACACCGAATTCCATGATTCCAGCTGCGCCCATTTGGTTGGTACCATTTTTACCGCCTTGACATTTCTACGCAATTAGAATTTCATCATTCTAGCTGTAGTGGTTTAGTCGGTACTTTTTTTATCCCCCTGTACCATTGTATCTCTTGAAAGTACGAATTTCGAAAAATCCGTTTATTTTTCATGTCATTTGGTTGGTACTATTTGTATATCCCTTTTCCATTTTAACCCCAAAAAGTACGAATTTCGAAAAATTCGTCTATTTTCCGAGTCTTCGCAGTCAGAGGAATGTATACACCGAATTTCATGACTCTAGCTGCGGTTATTTGATTGGTACTATTTTTATCACATTTTTCCTTTTTAACCCCAAAAAGTACGAATTTAGAAAAATCTGTTTATTTTAAGTGTCTACGCAATCAAAGGAATGTATACACCGAATTTCATTATTCTAGGTACAGCCGTTTGGTTGGTACCATTTTTATCCCTCCGTACCAATTGTATCCCTTGAAAGTACGAATTTGGAAAAAAAACTTTTATTTTTCCTGTCTACGTAGTCAAAGGAATGTATAGAGCGAATTTCATGACTCTAGCTGCGGACATTTGATTGGTACTATTTTTATCCCTTTTTTCTATTTTGACACCAAAAAGTACTAATTTCGAAAAATCAGTTTATTTTCCGTGTCTACGCAGTCAGAGGAATGTATACTCCGAATTTCATGAGTCTAGCTGCGGTCATTTGATTGGTACTATTTTTATCCCCTTTTTTCATTTTAACCCCAAAAAGTACGAATTTTGAAAAATCCGTGTATTTTACTTGTCTATGCAATCGGAGGAATGTATACACCGAATTTCATTATTCTAGGTACAGCCGTTTGGTTGGTACCATTTTTATCCCTCTATTCTCATTTTACCCCTTAAAAGTACGAATTTGGAAAAAATACTTTTACATTATGTATCTACTTAATTAGAGGAATGTACACACCGAATTTCGTGTTTCTAGCTGTTGTCGTTTAATATGTACCATTTTTATCCCTTTTTTGCCCCATTTTACCCCCTACAAAAAAGAATCACTTTATGGTGCACGTTTTTGCAATAGGGGGAATGCGCATACCAAATATTAAGCAAATATAAACAGACATATTCGAAAAACATGCTTTAATACGCTAAAATATTAGGGATTATTATGGGTATTTTTAGTCCTTGTGAGGGAAATTTTTTTCCCTTTGGGCCGATTTCGCCCCATTTCAATCCCAACCGATCTACGACTATAAGACGCATTTATGGAAAATTTGAACGTTCTAGCTCCTTTCGTTTAGATGCTAGCGTGCTTTCAACAGACGGACGGACGGACGGACGGACGGACGGACATGGCTAGATCGTCTTAGAATTGTATGACGATCAAGAATATATATACTTTATAGGGTCTCAGGTGGATATTTCAAGGTGTTACAAACGGAATGACAAAGTTAGTATACCCCCATCCTGGAGGTGGAGGGTATAAAAATATACGCTGCACAACTGTTTCTGTTAATGATCAGTCCGACTACAATGCGTATGAGTAATATTAACCTTAATCAACAGCACGTATACGCTACCTACACACACTACAGTCTATAAGATGAGAAACTGAGAGACACGGGATTTTATCACGTAGTGGTATATTAAAAAAATACACAAAGTGTTATTTACAAAATCAGTAATGGTGGGATGAGGTCATACATTTCTAGGAATATTGAAAATTACCCCTTCCCCCAATCAAAAGATCACAAAAAATATGACATTCTATACTCAAGTACAATATTAGAAAAATGTGAAGATTCCCAGGAAAAAACTGGCATCGCATCAGCGATATAATCACATCATCGTTGCAAATTAGATCATGTGGCATGCAGTAGCCTTATAAATTATTAACGCTGGCCCTTTTGTCACGAGTGGTATGATGATCTCTCAGATGGAAATATGCTTTTTTAATTATTGGTATAAAGAACTAATGGTCAATCAAAAACAGTTTCGTTTCTTCATAATTTGGAAGGAAAATGAAAAATGGTTTTTTGTGCTGATTTCTACATCTCTCTCTACATCTCTTTCTTGGAATTTATTTCAAATTTCAAACATATGAAACTGCACCAAAAAACCATCCACAAACAGTCAACAATTTGTACAAATTTACGAGCATCCATCCATCCCCCCAATAACAACATATATATGCAGACTCACAGAAAACTCGGTACAAGCAATCCAAACAAATATTCCGGGTGCACCCCCGGTAATATTTACATGAGTCTTGACACAACGAAACAAAAGTAAACTTCAGCTATAATTTTATTATGTACATAATACGTAGTATGTATAAACCATATAAATGTATATTAGGGTGTAGTTGTTATAGTAAAACGTTTTCATCATTCTTTAAAGAAAAAGGAGAAAATAGAAAATGAAAAAAAAATAAATTTAGTATTTTTAAATATTAAATTATTTAAAAAAGATATATAAAAAAATTTTAAAAACAACTAATGAAGATACATATTTTCTATCTTTAATTGTTTTTTAAGAAAATACAAAAAATCTCAATAATTCAAAACTAACGAAACATAAAACAAATAGGGAAAGGGCGGTGCCGACTATATGATAACCTCCACATTCAACCACATTGCAAGTCCAGTCGGTAAAAAAAGTAAAATCGAGTAGAATTTTTGTATGGCTCCTATGTCATGGACCAATGTGACCCACTTCCACCCTTTGTGCGTCTAGTAGAAGTACGATCGAAATCTGTACAGCAAAAAAGGCAAACAGGGAAGGACCTTTGTATCGGGACTATATCAAATCATGAAACGATGTGACCCACTTTCATCCTGGATGTATCCAGCTAAAATATAAATATGTTTAAATATGTGGCTTCTACAGCGGAAAAATTCAAATCAGCAGCGGTATATACATAAAAATCTGAACCGATTTGGCAAACTTTCACCATAGATTTTCCTAGCTGAAAATAAAGGTGTTGTGAAAAATGGAATAACGTAAATCGGTACCGGTTTTTGTATGGGAGCTATATAAAATTTAAGCCGTTGTGACCCACACAAATTAAAAAACTGAAAAAAAAAATAAAAAATTAAAAAATTAAAAAATTAAAAAATTAAAAAATTAAAAAATTAAAAAATTAAAAAATTAAAAAATTTAAAAATTAAAAAATTAAAAAATTAAAAAATTAAAAAATTAAAAAATTAAAAAATTAAAAAATTAAAAAATTAAAAAATTAAAAAATTAAAAAATTAAAAAGTTAAAAAATTCAAAAATTCAAAAATTCAAAAATTCAAAAATTAAAAAATTAAAAAATTAAAAAATTAAAAAATTAAAAAATTAAAAAATTAAAAAATTAAAAAATTAAAAAATTAAAAAATTAAAAAATTAAAAAATTAAAAAATTAAAAAATTAAAAAATTAAAAAATTAAAAAATTAAAAAATTAAAAAATTAAAAAATTAAAAATTTTTTTACAGAACTACAAAAGTAACAAGTAACTAGTAAATCAAAAAAAAAATTTTTTCAAATCCATGCTTTATGCAAGCAGAATTCTATTGGGCCTAGAAATTCTTTTTTAGTTATCTTTTGTAGAAGGAAAAATTACTGCGTTATCAGGAGCAGAAATAATGGATTTTTAATTTGTGGTTTGTATGGGAGGTACCACGCCCACTTTTGCATTACCGCCCATTTTAGGCGCAACTACGCACATTGATGCTAGATGCACTTACACAAAATTTGAGCACTATACGTGTCATAGAACTGACACTATTCGATAATATGTTATAACTTCGTATGGGAGGTGGTACGCCCACTATTCCAATACCGCCCATTTTTGGCAGAACTACGCACATTGATGGTAGATGCACTTACACAAAATTTCAGCACTCTAGGTGTCATAGAACTGACAATATTCAATAATAGGTTTTAACTTCGTATGGGAGGTGCCACGCCCACTTTTCCAATACCGCCCATTTTTGGCACAACTATGCACATTGATGCTAGATGCACTTACACAAAATTACAGCACTCTAGGTGTCATAGAACTGACTATATTCAATAATAGGTTTTAACTTCGTATGGGAGGTGCCACGCCCACTTTTCCAATACCGCCCATTTCTGGCACAACTATGCGAATTGATGCTAGATGCACTTACACAAAATTTCAGCACTCTAGTTGTCATAGAACTGACAATATTCAATAATAGGTTTTAACTTCGTATGGGAGGTGCCACGCCCACTTTTCCAATACCGCCCCTTTTTGGCACAACTATGCGAATTGATGCTAGATGCACTTACACAAAATTTCAGCACTCTAGGTGTCATAGAACTGACAATATTCAATAATAGGTTTTAACTTCGTATGGGAGATGCCACGCCCACTTTTCCAATACCGCCCATTTTTGGCACAACTATGCGAATTGATGCTAGATGCACTTACACAAAATTTCAGCACTCTAGGTGTCATAGAACTGACAATATTCGATAATAGGTTTTAACTTCGTATGGGAGGTGCCACGCCCACTTTTCCAATACCGCCCCTTTTTGGCACAACTATGCACATTGATGGTATATGCACTTACACAAAATTTCAGCACTCTAGGTGTCATAGAACTGACAATATTCGATAATAGGTTTTAACTTCGTATGGGAGGTGCCACGCCCACTTTTCCAATACCGCCCCTTTTTGGCACAACTATGCGAATTGATGCTAGATGCACTTACACAAAATTTCAGCACTCTAGGTGTCATAGAACTGACAATATTCAATAATAGGTTTTAACTTCGTATGGGAGGTTCCACGCCCACTTTTCCAATACCGCCCATTTTTGGCACAACTATGCACATTGATGCTAGATGCATTTACACAAAATTACAGCACTCTAGGTGTCATAGAACTGACAATATTCGATAATAGGTTTTAACTTCGTATGGGAGGTGCCACGCCCACTTTTCCAATACCGCCCCTTTTTGGCACAACTATGCACATTGATGGTATATGCACTTACACAAAATTTCAGCACTCTAGGTGTCATAGAACTAACAATATTCAATAATAGGTTTTAACTTTGTATGGGAGGTGCCACGCCCCTTTGTCCAATTGGTCAAATTTTTCCATTTCCTTGTATTGTCATCGAAAATGATTAAGTGTGCAAATTTGAGCAAAATTGGTTGAGAAAAAAGCTTTCAAAAATTGATTTCAAATTTTGTGGCACACAAACATATATAGAAAGTAACCTTATATAAAGCATGGAAAAAGGCGTTCGGTTCCAATATATATATACTCTCATAGAAAGAAAATTGTGATGCTTCCTTGTTATAATACTAATAAATAAAAAGTGTAATCGAAAAGAGAACAAAAGGCAGTAAACTGCAAAAATGTGCCCTAAATATTATCAGGTAGAAAGAATTTCCCTCAAGCCCGATTTTCCCCATTTGCAATTTCTTTGATAGGAAAAGTTCTAATATTGACGATTTCAAAGTGGAATACATATCTATCCTCATGATTTTAGCTACAGCCGTTTGCTTGGTACCACTTTCACTCCTTTTTCCATTTGGACCCGAAAAAAACGAATTTAGAAACATTCGTACCTCTTATTTTCAGCGTCTACGCAGTCAGACGATTGCAAATACTGAATGTCATAATTCTAGCTTAAGCCGTTTGATTGGTGCCATTCCCATTTAGATCATGAAGGTAAGACTATCGAAAGATCTCTTTATTTTTCGCGTCTACACAGTCAAAAAAAAATTACACACCGAATTTCATTATTATAGCTGCTCCCGTTTGGTTGGTACCACTTGTATCACCATTCGCCCCATTTTCCGTACAAAAGTACAAATTACGAAAAACTCTTTTTTGTTTCGCATCTTCACAGTCAGATGAATGTCAAAATCGAATTTCATAATTTCTACTGCGGTACCATTTTTATCCAAATGTATCCCTTAAAAGTACGAATTTTGAAAAATCCCTCTATTTAACGTATATACGCAATTAGAGGGATGTACATTCCAAATTTCATGTTTCTAGATGTTGTCGTCTCATTGGCACCATTTTTATTTAGGCTTCAATTCTCGGGGGGAAGATCTGTGAAACTAGTATTTTCTAAAAAAATATCGACAAATATTTTTTCTCACCGTCAGAGCTTAATAGTTAATCATTGTAGAGATTTCTTGCGCCATTTTTAGATTACAAACTATACAGAGATATTAAATGTGTTTTAGATATCAGATAACTCTAGGTATCAGTTTACTTTTTAGTATGAAAATACACAAATTAAAACTTTGGCATTTTCTTGAATACCCATCCTTTGTGACCCCCTTCTTCGACACACCCTAATGTAAACATACGTACGTACATATGTGCGTATGAACGGAATATAGATTAAATTAAATGGCAAACAACAATAACAACAAAACAATAAATAGATACTAGCAACGACAACAACAACAAAAGCCAACAAGTACTCCAAAATAGTTGGAGAAAATATTCCAAAATAAACAGACAACCATACACACACACTACATCCCACCCACCCCCTTCCGCTCACACACAAAAGAAGTACAATCAAAGTTCCTCTCATATTCAAACCAACAAGAGGAGAAACACACGTACTTGGCTATACAAATACAATCAGAGTTTCACACATGCATGACACACACACAATCAAAGTTACACGCAACGTGTTCTTTGATAGTGGCTGGAGGGGGGTGTGCACATGTAATCAAATGACAAACATGTTTCCATTGTAGTAGTTGTATCTTTGCTGTGACTTTAATGACAGCATCATTTATTGCGGTATCTGTGTGTATTTTGGTGTATTTGTTGGCGTGTGTGTGTGTGTGAATATATTTATACATGTGTGTGTTTGCTTTTGGTATAAAAGTATCACTTTGATTGTGTCTAGGCAAATTCAGACGTATGTTTTAGTGCTTTTTATTTTGCGCATTTTCTGCAAATGTTAAAGTTTTAGGTAATTTCGGCCGTTTGCACAGTGTGGCGAAACAAAATGAAAAAACTGCAAGAAAATTAAATTGAACAAAAGTGAAAGTAAAAAAACTTGAAAAATTTTTGTAAATTCCACCCAGAAAGTTATATCAATATATAATCAATAAATACATATGTCATGTATCCCATATTGAACATTTGCGGTAGGCCATTTAAAACATTAAATTAGAATGGGTTATAGAAAAACTAATGCTTATTTTTTAAAAATATCTGGTTTTATTGGAAATGTTGAACTTTGTTATTTAATAATGGAACACAATATCAATCATATATGTCTATCACGACTGGCTTGGCAGTACCTCATCCGATCACCGCAATTTTTCAGTACAGCCCATACCAAACAGTGACTCGTTGTGGATGCATTGGCTTCTCAATAGCCACGTGTGGCTTCTCTGAACCCCATATGCGGCAATTTTGCTTATTGACATAGCCACCGAGATGAAAATGAGTTTCATGAAGACTGAACTGTAGGCCGAACTCTTCTTGAAAATTTTCCACGTAAATTTCGTACAGTTTTCGTTAAAGACTCACTACTTTGGAAGTAAGTTTCTAATATTCTCATTTTGTTCGAGCACAAACATAAACCTGAAAATAAAAATGAATGTTATTCTGCCTTTCAAAGTCAAAGTCCAAGTGACCCACCCCATACAAATTTTAAAATTTAAAATCATTTACCATTATAAGGGCGAAATAATGATTTGCACTTGTTGTCTTCAAAAGCATCCTGGGTTTCCATTTCCCAGAGAATATAATCTAGTCCATTTTGGAAGATAATGATTTCACACAATGTTTTCTTCAATTTTGGAAAAAACGTGTCAGCATTCCTTTCAATTGGCCCATGAAACAGTTGGCAACCATTGCTATATAGTGCTTGCCCTTGGCGGTAACATTCTCGCCGGCTGCAGCAGACTTCAAAGGCATTCTATGGCTTCAGAAGTCTCCATTTGCTTCAAAAATCTTCTTGGGATCCAGAGGTTTCCAGCGGCTTCTAATGTTTTTTTTTGGTTTCAGAAGTCTTCCGAGGTCTTCTCCGGTCTCAGAAGCAGACTTCAGAGACATTTTTTGTGGTCATTCTTCAGAAGTCTCCATTTGCTTCAGAAATCTTCTTTGGATTCAGGGGTTTTCAGCGGCTTCTAATGTCTTTTTTGGTTTCAGAAGTGTTCTCCGGTCTCAGAAGCAGACTTCAAAGACATTTTTTGTGGTCATTCTTCAGAAGTCTCCATTTGCTTCAGAATCTTCTTGGGATTCAGAGGTTTTCAGCGGCTTCTAATGTCATTTTTGGTTTCAGAAGTCTTCCGAGTCTTCTCCGGTCTCAGAAGCAGACTTCAAAGACATTTTTGGGGTCATTCTATGGTTTCAGAAGTCTCCATTTGCTTCAGAAATCTTCTTGGGATTCAGGGGTTTTCAGCGGCTTCTAATGTTTTTTTTTGGATTCAGAAGTCTTCCGAGGTCTTCTCCGGTCTCAGAAGCAGACTTCAAAGACATTTTTTGGGGTCATTCTATGGCTTCAGACGTCTCCATTTGCTTCAGAAATCTTCTTTGGATTCAGGGGTTTTCAGCGGCTTCTAATGTCTTTAAATGTCTTTTTTGGTTTCAGAAGTCTTCCGAGGTCTTCTCCGGTCTCAGAAGCAGACTTCAAAGACATTTTTGGGGGTCATTCTATGGCTTCAAAACTCTCCATTTGCTTCAGAAATCTTCTTTGGATTCAGAGGTTTTCAGCGCTTCTAATGTCTTTAAATGTCTTTTTTGGCTTAAGAAGTCTTCCGAGGTCCTCTCCTGTCTCGGAAGCAGACTTCAAAGACTTTTTTGGGGTCAGAAGTCTCATTTTGCTTCAGAGTTTTTTTTTTTTTGGTTTCAGTGGTTTTCTGCGACTTCAAAGGTTTTCTTCATCTTCCGAGGTCTTCTCCGGTCTCAGAAGACGACTAGAGAGATATTCCTTGGTTTCAGAAGTCTCGTTTTGCTCCAGAGATCCTTTGGCTTCAGGGGCTACTTCAAGTACAGCTACTTCAAATGTATTCTTTGTTTTCAGAAGTCTTCTGCGACTTCAAAAGTCTTCTGCGGTTTTCTTTGACTTCACAGGTTTTATTCTTTTTCAGAAATATTCTCCGGCTTCAGAGGTCTTTTATTTTCTTCAAAAGTCTCTGAATTATAATAAGTTTTATGTACCTGATGCGGTCCTTTGTGGCTTCAGAGATAATTTATGGCTTCACAGGTCTTCATCGGATTCAGAAATCTATTCCTATTGAATAGGTCTTCTGAATCACGAGAACCATTATTTGGCTTTTAAGTTGTTTTTTGGCTTCAAGTAGCATCAGAAGTATTCCGTAGCTGCTGAGGTCTTTTGTGATCTCAGAGATCCTTTATGGCTTCAGAAGTTTTATTTGGAAGAAGACTACTGTTCTTTGGCTTCTTAGGTCTTCAGTAAACATTTCTTTCAATTGTGGCGCGAAACAATCATGTTTTAGTAATGTTGACGGCAACGTTCTCTCTGTCTTAAATAGACCTCAGAGGACTTATTATGTTTCAGAACTTTTATGCGATCTCAGAGTTCTTCTTTGACTTCAGACGTCTTCTATATCTTCCTGTTGCTTCACAGGTCTTCTTCTGATTCTGAAATCTTTGTAGGTCTTCTGAAGCACTAGTGATCTTCTATGGATTTAGAGTTCTTATTCAATTCTGCAAAAGTCTCTGTGGCATCGGAGGTATTCTGTAGCTGCAGAGGTCTTTTGTGGCCGCAGAGATTTTATATTGCTTCAGAGGTAATTTATGGCTTCAGAGGGTTTCCTTGTCTACGGCGATCTTCCTTGGCGTCAGAGCTCTTCATCGGCTTTAACGTGACAGTCATGCTATCAGGGCTCTCTAAACATTTCCGTTGACAGTCATATTCTCGCCGGCTTTAGCAGAATTCAGAGGGTTCTTTGGCTTCATGTGTCTTCTGTAGCTGCAGAGGTCTTTTGTGGCTTCAGAGGTCTTCTGCTGCTTTAGAGATCTTCCCCTGCTTCAAAAGTCTTCTAGGCCTTCCTCGGATTCATAAATCTTCTTCGACCTTATAGGTCTTCTCCGGTTTTTGTTGTCTTCAGAAGCATTAGAATTCTTCTTTGGCTTCAGAAGTCACTGCAGCATCATATGTCTTCTTAAGCTGCCGAGGTACTTTATGGCTTCAGAGGTCATATATGGCTTCAAAGGTCTTCATTAGCTTCATAAGTGTACTTCTGCTTCAAGGGTCTTCTTTGGCTTCAGAAATCTTTTAGGCTTCAGAGGTCTTCGCCGGCATCAAAACTCTTCAGCAGAGGTCTTCTGCGAGTTCATAAGTCCTCAGGGGCGTCTTATTGGGCTTCAGAGCTCGTCTGTCGGCTTTAGAGGTCATCTTCGGCTTCAGTAGTCTTCAGCGGCTTCAGAGGACTTCTTTGACTTCAGAGCTCTTCTCCGTCTTCTGCGGCATCAGAGGTTTTCTGCTTCTTTGCAAATTTTCTACGCACTTATAATTCGTTTTCGACTTCAAAGATCTGCTTCGGATTCACATCTTCTGAAGCACCTGCGGTTTTGCTTTAGAGGTCTTCTTTTTTATGTTTTTTATGGCTTCTGAGGTCTTCATTGGCTTCAGAAGTCTATTTTAGCTTGAAAATTCTTTTTAGGCTTCAGAGCTCTCATCCATCTTCAGAGGTCTTCTGTCGGCTTCATAAGTCTTCAGAGGCTTCCGAAATTTTCTTTGGCTTCAGAGCTCTTCTACATCTTGATAAGTCTTGTGGGGCTTCAGACGTCTTTTATGGCTTCAGAGCTCTTGTCCGTCTTCAGATGTCTTCTGCGGCATCAGCGGTTTTCTGTTGCTTTGCAAGTCCTCTTCGGACTTATAAATCTCTTTAGACTTCATAGGTATGCTTTAGAGGTCTTCTTTGGCTGCAGACGTCTTTTATGGCTGCAGAGGTCTTCTTTGGCTGCAGACGTCTTTTATGGCTGCAGAGGTCTTCTTTGGCTTCATAAGTGTTCTTCGGCATCACAAGTCTTCTTAGGTATCATTGGTCTTATCCAGCTAAAAAAGTCTTCAGCGGCTTTAGAGGTTTTCTGCGGGTTCAGAGGTCTTCTTCGGCTTCAGAGCTCTTCTCCGTTTTCAGAGGTTTTCTGTTTCTTTGCAAGTCTTCTTCGGACTTATAAATCTTTTTAGACGTCTGAGGTCTACTCTGGGTTCATAGGTCTTCTGAAGCACCTGCGGTTTTGCTTTAGAGGTCTTTCTATGGCTTGAGAGGACTTCTTTGGCTTCAGAAATCTTCTTCGGACTTATAAATCTTTTTAGACGTCAGAGGTCTACTCTGGATTCACAGGTCTTCGGAAGCACCTGCAGTTTTGCTTTAGAGGTCTTTCTATGGCTGCAGAGGTCTTTTAAGGCTTCAAAGGTCTTCATTGGCTTCAGAAGTCTTCTGCGGCTTCAGTAGTATATTCTGGTTTCTAAAATCTTATTAGGCTTCAGAGGTCTTCCCGGCTTCAGAAATCTCCAGCGGCTTGAGAGGACTTCTTTGGCTTCAGAAATCTTCTTAGGATTCCATGGTTTTATTCGGCTTCAAAAGTCTTCAGTGGCTTTAGTGGTTTTCTGCGGGTTCAATCGCCTTCTTTGGCTTCAGAGCTCTTCTCCGTTTTCAGAGGTCTTCAGCGGCATCATAGGTTTTCTGCTCCTACGCAACTCTTCTTCAGATTCAGATATTTTTTTCGACTTCATAAATTTGCTCCGCATTCGTGGGACTTCTGAAGCACCAGAGGTTTTGCTTTAGAGGTCGTATTTGGCTGCAGAGGTCTTTTATGGCTTCACAGGTTTTCTTTGGCTTCAGAGATCGTCTACGAATTCAAAGGTATTCAGGGGCTTCAGAGATCGTCTACGCCTTCAAAGGTCTTCTGCTGCATCAAATGTTTTCTGCTACTTCGTCTTCATATTCATATGCTTTTTTTGACTTCATAGATCTGCTCCGGATTAATGGGATTTCTGAAGCACCGAAGGTTTGGCTTTAGAGGTCTTATTTGGCTGCAGAGGTCTTCTGTGGACGCAGTGGACTTTTGTGGATGCAGTGGACTTTTGTGGATGCAGTGGGCTTTTGTGGATGCAGTGGACTTTTGAGGACTCTTGTATCTTGTGTGACTTCAGTGCTTTAACTCTGACTTCAGAGGTCTTTTTTCATTGCCGTGACAATTTTTTCGCAGTTCCCAATAAATTTGATAAAATTCCCCTGAATTTCTTCTTTAGTCGTTTATTGCATTTTTATTGGGGCTTCCAAACACTGTGCCTTGTCCGCTTCCATTCCCCTTGTTTTTCGTTAAATGTTTCTTATATTGTTGCCTATTTGTAGGATCTACGTTGGCTTAAAGGCATTAAGATTTCGCCTATTTGAATTTTTTGTTTGTCTACCACAAGTGCTGCCATACATTTGACCTTTTTCATGGGCGGCATTAAAGCTGCATATGTGCGTGTGTGTGTGGACTAAGTGACCAAAAGGTTTATGCGTCTTGTCTGCGAGCGTAGGCAATTTATTAAATTTATGAAGCTCCCCCTTTGAAGTGTTATTGTTTTGGCAAATTTAAGGTATCCTTTGTCCTTTTGCTGGCTGACGAATATGAATAAATGAAATGAAGATCTCCTAAATAACCCTCATTCGTCAATAATGTTATATAAATGACCGACCATTCTGATCTGATGTGACACAAAGTACGGGGTTAATATATCAATTTCCACAAGAGTTCTCTGAGAAGAGCTAAAGACAAAAGGTGAATCGTTATGGTCACATTAGACAACGAGAAGGACTTCAATTGAAATGTTGTCGGGGGAGAGAAAAATAATATTCTAAGACAGCTCCATTAAAGCTGCCTGACAGCCATAAGGAGGGACATTAATCAGTTGTATGAAATGAAATGAAATTGAAGTAACCACATACGTTCCCTTCTTCGAAGACGGATTTATTGAAAGAAAAAATCTCCTGAGATTTTTTTCTTATAAAATATATCCCCGATTTTTTTCTCCGATTGCTTATTGCAGATATCAATTTCCATTTCAATTTAAATATGCCAGAACATGCATCTCCTTTTCCACCTTCGTTGGCCTTCCAGCTGCCAGTAAACTCCATTACGTCTCGGTCGGGCGCCCGTTCTAATCTGAATGGATTGTAAATTTATTGCCATGGAAATGTTAAATAACTTTATTTACCCTTAACATGCTAACCTCAATTTATTGCATTATCACGTTTTGTTTGCAAAAGCAAAGGCAGCAAGCAGTCAGGTAGAATCGATAGTTATTTGGCTCTGTAATACCCACCTTGCCTTGCCGTTTAGCCCCGTTCTTCGTCCAGCGTGTCTTCATGTGGCACGGCTGCCACTTTCATTTCCGTTCGCAAGTATTATGGCCGGATTTAATATTTATAGTTGTCTACAAGTAATGAACTGCATTATCATGATTTTATTCCTCCACCTCCTCCTCATCCTCCTCCTACTATCTCTTCGCTTCGCTTCCATGCCACTTCGTCCTCTGTGCGGCCGAAGTGTGGATATCTTGTGGGTTGTGCGTTGCGTTGAACCTGGCCTGACATGGTTTGGCCTGCAGTTCTCGGAACATATCAGCTCTAGGTGCTTTATGGTCTCTGCAGTTTAAGTAGTGTCGGTGTCGGTTCTATGGCGTTGTTTTTTTTCTCTGCCTGTGCGCTTTTTGCGAACACAAGAACAAAGTTTAATCAATAAATTTTTTTTTGCTCAAAACAGGAAAAAGCAATAGCAGAAGCATAAAGGGGTAGTTTAGGGAGTGATGATTTACAAATTAAAAAAAGAAACAAGTATAAAAGGTGTTAAGTTCGGCTGGGCCTAACTTTAAATACCCTCCACCATGGATTTCATTCCATAGAGGCTGTCAGTTTTCGATATTTTTAATATAGCCAAACCAAAACAAATAAAAACAAGTAAAAACGGCGCTAAGTTCGGCCGGGCCAAACTTCATATACCCTCCGCCATGGATTGCATTCCACAGAGGCTGTCGATTTTCATAGAAGTGCAGTAATATTACAGGAAAATATATTTTTTTAATATATCCAAACCAAAACTAATAAAGATATTTAGAAAATAATTTTATAAATAAATATAATATTTTTATTATTTCAAACCACGCTTATAAGGCAAGGCTACCAATACGTTTGCATATCGAAATAATACTTCAATTCAATTCAAAACAATAAATATTTTTATATTTATATTCGCAAAAAGCTTAAATACTATAAATATTGGTAGATAGTGGGTGCTCCACTTGGTTGTATTTCCATCCTATTTTAATCCGAAAACTACAACTTCTGAATATCCAATATCTCTCACGTATCAAGTGCAAGATAACCTAACTTCTTGATACACCCCCTCTTTGCCGCAAAAGTAAAAAGTAAGAATTTGGGAAAAAATATTTTGCTTGTCTATGCAGTCAGAGCAATGTATACACCGAAATCCATGATTCTAGCTGCGGCCATTTGGTTGGAACTATTTTTATCCCCTTTTTCCCATTTTACCCCCTTCAGAGTACGACTTTCTATCATATCCTGTCTACGCAATTAGAGGGATGTACACACCGAATTTCAACATTCTAGCTGTAGTCAATTATTGGGTACCATTTTTATCCCTCTGTTCCCATTTGTATCCCTGAAAGTACGAATTTGGAACAAAAAAATATTTTGCTTGTCTATGCAGTCAGAGGAATGTATACACCGAATTCCATCATTCTAGCTGCGGCCATTTGGTTGGTACCATTTTTATCCCCCTTTTCCATTTTAAACCCAAAAAGTACGAATTTCGAAAAATTCGTTTATATAATGTGTCTAGGCAATCAGAGGAATGTAAACACCGAACTTCATCATTCTAGCTGTAATCGTTTAGTTGGTACTATTTTTATCCCTCTGACCCATGGTATCTCTTGAAAGTATGAATGTGGAAAATACCTTTTACATTTCGGGTCTACGCAGTCAGCGGAATGTATAAACCGAATTTTTTGACTCTACCTGCGGTCATTTGATTGGTACCATTTTTATCCCCTTTTTCCATTTTAACCCCGAAAACTACGAATTTCGAAAAATACCTTTATTTTACGTGTCTACGCAGTCAGAGGAATGTAAATACCGAATTTCATTATTCTAGGTGTAGTCGTTTAGTTGGTACCATTTTTATCCCTCCATTCCCATTTTATCCCTTAAAAGTACGAATTTGGAAAAATACTCTCATATTATGTAACCACTCAATCAGAGGGATTTACACACCGAATTTCATCATTCTAGCTGAAGTCGTTTAGTTGGTACTATTTTTATCCCTCTGTATTGTATTGTATGTATTGTACGAATTTGAAAAAAAACTTTTATTTTTTGTGTCTGCGCAGTCAGAAGAATGTATACTCTAAATTTCATGACTCTAGCTGCGGTCATTTGGTTGGTACTATTTGTATCCCCTTTTTCCATTTTATCCCCAAAAAGTACGAATTTCGAAAAATCCGTTTACGTTTATCTGAGGAATATAAACACCGAATTTCATTATTCTAGGTGCAGCCGTTTGATTGGTACCATTTTTATCCCTCTATTCCCATTTTATCCCTTTAAAGTACGAAATTGGTAAAAATACTCGCATATTATGTAACCACTCAATTAGAGGGATGTACGCACCGAATTTCAGCATTCTAGCAGTAATCGTTTATCCCTCTGTACCCATTGTACGAATTTGGAAAAAAAAACTTTTATTTTTTGTGTCTTCGCAGTCAGTGGAATGTATACTCCGAATTTCATGACTCTAGCTGCGGTCATTTGGTTGTTACTATTTTTATCCCCTTTTTCCGTTTTAAGCCCAAAAAGTACGAATTTCGAAAAATCCGCTTATGTTACGTGTCTTCGCAATCAGAGGAATGTAATCACCGAATTTGAATATTATAGGTACAGCCGTTTGTTTGGTACCATTTTTATCCCGCTATTCCCATTTTACCCCTTAAAATTACGAATCTGAAAAGAATACTTTTATACTATGTATCCAGTCAATTAGAGGAATGTACACGCCGAATTTTGTGCTTCTAGCTGTTGCCGTTTGATAGGTAGTATTTTTATCCCTCTGTACCCATTGTATGCATAGTACGAATTTGCAAAAAAAAACCTATTATTTTTTGTGCCTACGCAGTCAGAGGAATGAATACTCTGAATTTCATGACTCTAGCTTCGGTCATTTGGTTGGTACTATTTTTATACCCATTTTCCATTTTAACTCCAAAAAGTACGAATTTCGAAAAATCCTTTTATTTTACGTGTCTACGCCATCAGAGGAATGTAAACACCGAATTTCATTATTATAAGAGCAGCCGTTTGATTGGTACCATTTTTATCCCTCTATTATATTTTATTCCCATTTTACCCCTTAAAAGTCCGAAATTGGAAAAAATACTTTCATTTTATGTAACCACCCAATTAGAGGGATGTACGCACCGAATTTTGTGTTTCTAGCTGTTTTCGTTTAATAGGTACCATTTTTATCCCTTTTGCCCCATTTAAACCCTGCGAATAAGAATCACTTTATGGTGCACGTTTTTGTTATAGGGGGAATGCGCATCCCCTATATCAAGTAAGTGCAAGACATACTGACATAACATGCTTTAATACTCTAAAATATTAGGGATTATTATGGGTATTTTCAGTCCTTGTGGGGGAAAAATTTTCCCTCTGGATCGATTTCGCCTGGTTACAATCCCAACCGATCTACGACTATAAGATGCATTTATGGAAAATTTGGATGTCCTAGCTTCTTTCGTTTAGATGCTAGCGTACTTTCAACAGACGGACATGGCTAGATCGTCTTAGAATTTTATGACGATCATATATTCCTGATACTTTATAGGGTCTCAGGTCAATATTTCAATGTGTTACAAACGGAATGGCAAAGTTAGTAAACCCCCAACCTGGTGGTGGAGGGTATAAAAAGGTGAGAGGGAAGGGATGTCAGGATTTCGGATAAAAGTTTTAAAAAATTCAGCTCTTCTTCTAAGTAGATTTTGAGATTATAAAGGTCCCTGGAGGGTATAAAAAGGTGAGAGGGAAGGATGGCAGGATTTCGGATAAAAATTTTAAAAATTCAGCTCTTCTTCTAAGTGGATTTTGAGTTTATAAAGGTCCATGGTGGAAGAGACACAGTACAAACGATAATATCTTAGATTGACTGAGGAGAATAAATCAAGGCACGAAAGAAGGATTTGGGATATACAAAATGTATCGATCATTCTTGTTTTCGGAAGAGTTTGAAGCTCATGAGGGAGATAAGATACTGCAAGAAGGAAAGTGTTGACGATCGACCATATGATCGACATCAGCTGGTGCTGGCATGTAGAAGATCGACCATATGTTAGACATCATCAGCCTCTAGACTCCGTCTAGGGGAGACCAACACTGTCATTATCCTGCTGGAAACTTGTTCAGAAAAGATACTACAAAATAAAGTCTCGAGGCTGCCTTATATGAACATAAAGAGATGTGACTCCTGAGGATATCGGATATATATAGGACAGTTTAAACCTCATTGTTAGACTAGCTGAACATGGAAATCAGTGACCAAATGACAAATGAGATCAGGCCAGGATCTTTAATAAGAAATATTCCAATGAAAGTTTGTCTGATCAATGCTTTCAAAAAATATTATCATTCTAATCCTTTAAACCTTCAACAAAAATTTCAAATATAAAATATAACAATCCATTCAAACTTCAATCCTCTCCCCGCCATATCCCAAATTCCCATCATACCATATCACAGTAAGAAACAAAACAAAAAACTCCAACCATTTCATTTTGAGAATTGTGTTCTTTTCCTTTCTCGCTCTCCTCTTCTTATTGTAGCCAAAGGACTTCAATGAATATTCTCTAAGACAAGTTACTGACAGACAAAATAGATTAATGTGATTAGTTTGAAAATCTCCGAAAGCAACAAAACACAGCAGCAAAGGAAAATGGAAAAGAAAAATACCGGAAAAATACTCTGCACAAAAAGACTTTAAAGCGTATCAATGGATTTGTTGAGCAAAAATCCAACTCCTTTGCTTTAACAAATTGACAACTTCAAAGTACTGAGACCGTATGATTTGTTCTTGAGAAAAAATAAGTTAAAAAATGAAGCAATTGAATAATTCAAAGGGATGAAGGGGAAGAGGAACTATTTTATATAAAAGAAAATGACATCTTGATACAATCTGTAGATGAAAAACATATATTTACAATTAAAGTGTTTGCGTTTCTGACAGGAATTAATTCACGAAATTAACTAATCTTATAAAATAATTTTTAATTTCCTTATTTAACTAAAATTTCTAATTTCGGAAATAGTTTAAAAAATATCCAAACTGAGTATTTAATCACTCAGTTTGAATATTGTTTAAATATTTTCACGAGAACAATTCCTGAAAATATCATATGCAAGCCAGGATATCCTAGAACTCATTTTGGTTTATTTATCGACTAACTGTGGCATTATTAAAATCTAATATTTATTTTTTAGCCAGACGATAATGGTGACAATAGTCATAAGGCTCAGTCTCTGAACCTAAAATTAGAAAGAACAAGTAAGGAAAGGCTAAAGTCGGGCGGGGCCGACTATATAATACCGTACACCACTCCCTGCGTATATACCTCGCTAAACCCAAGTATTTCATGGGAGCAATTTTATGTAGTTCATATAAAGTATACAATAAATTATAAATTCATCTTTAGTCAAATTTAATGAATATGGTAAATGATAAAATAATTGATCCAATTTTCTAGCAGATATTCGGAGTAAAGTAAATAAACATGATATGGAAAAATTGATCAAGATCCAATGATAAATACAGTTTATACAGCGGTAATAGGATGAATCGGGCGGACATTTGAAGGGGGCCTATAACAACACTTGAGGCCTGTGCCAAAACATGCGCCTATATATTTCTCATTACGGTAGGTATTCCTAGTTGAAACATATAATGATCTGCAAAATTTGATGAAGATACGATGTAAGATGTAGTTTCTAGAGCTGTAATAGAGCGGAATGGTGTCCCATTTGGGACATATGGGCATCTCCCAAATAAGTATGGAAAGGCTAAAGACTGACGGACTTTCTATCTCATTACAATTCAATTCGGTAAAAAAGTGAAATCGGGAAGGATTTTTGCATCCTGTAAATGTATGTGTTTTACAAAAAATGTTAAATCGGAAAGGACATTTGTATGGGGGTATATTGAAACCTGGAACGATGTGACCCGCTTTCACCATGTATGTTTATTGGTGAAATATAATATGTAAAGTGTGGCCAAAATCGGTTTAACATTCGGGAGCAACATTTGTATGAGGGCTATATCTAAATCTGAACCGATCTTACCCACTTTCACCATAGGTGTTTTAAGTTAGATTATAAGATGTTGTGCCAATTTTAAAGAAAATCGGGAACAATATGCGGTTTCTAAAGCGGAAAAAGTGAAATCGGGAGCGACATTTATATGGGGACTATATCTAAATCTGAACCGATCTTACCCACTTTCACCATAGGTATTTTTAGTTGGATTATAAGATGTTGTGCTAATTTGAAATAAACTCGGTACAATACGTGGTTTCTAGAGCGGAAAAAGTCAAATCGGGAGCGACATTTGTATGGGGGCTATATCTAAATCTGAACCGATCTTACCCAAATTCCGCATAGGTTTTTCTAGTTGGATTATAAGATGCTGTGCCAATTTTAAAGAAAATCGGGTACAATATGTGGTTTCTAAAGCGGAAAAAGTGAAATAGGGAGCGACATTTGTATGGGGGCTATATCTAAATCTGAACCGATCTTACCCAATTTTTGTACAGGTGTTTCTAGTTGGATTATAAGATGTTGTGCCAAATTTAAAGAAAATCGGGTACTATATGTGCTTTATAGGGCGGAAAAAGTCAAATCGGGAGCGACATTTGTATGGGGGCTATATCTAAATCTGAACCGATCTTACCCACTTTCAGCACAGGTGTTTCTAGTTCGATTATAAAATGTTGTGCCAATTTTAAAGAAAATCGGGTACAATATATACACTCACTCTCAGAGAACATGTGTATGGAAGGACTTAAATTTTGTCTGACGCCGCATGATTAAATATGGAGTCATGTATTCCAAGCAACGGCAAACGGAGTTATAAAGCAATTAAATTTACCTAGGATAGAGACAATTGTGTGGGAGGTACTAGAATAAGCGTTGCTAAAGCGTAAATATTTGTTAGGCTTAAAGTGATTATAGAAACATTTTTAAATATCAATTTGCAATATCTCGCGGTCATCCACGTGAAGTAGAAATTTCGAAAAATCCATTTATGTTGCTCGTCTACGTTGTCAGAGGTATGTACATACCGAATTTCACGATTGTAGCTGTAATACTTTAGTTGGTACCATTTTTATCCCTTTTTGTCTCTTTCCTCCCTTAAAAGCAGAAATTTGGAAAAATCTATTTTTGTAGCTCGTCTTCGAGGCTGCAAGGCACACACCGAATTTCATGTCTCTAGCTGCTGCCGTTTAGTCAGGACGAAGAGTCGATGTTTATCCCTTTTGTCCCGCTCGTCCCTTTGAAGTACAAATTTGGAAAAATCCATTTACGTTGGGTGTCTACGTGGTCAGATGAATGTACACGCCGAATTTCACGATTCTAACTGTAATACCATGGTAATGGTACCATTTTTATGCCTTTTTGTTGAAGAGTACAAATTTCGAAAAATCCATTTATGTTGCCAGTCAGAGAAATGTAAATAATTGTTATTTATCACTAATGTAGCTGCATTTCTTGAATTGGTACCATTTTTATCCCTTTCCTGTTTCTTTCCTCCCTTAAAAGTAGAAATTACGAAAATAATCTGTAAGGTAAGTGCAAGGCACACGAAGAATTTCAAGTTTCCAGCTACTGCCGTTTAGTCGGGATGAAACATATTCAAGTTTTCTGAAATACAATTTTGCTCCCACACCCAGATCTCTCACCTTTGAACGTATTCTTCAAGAAAGTCCACTTAAATCAATATTACCACAGATCATTTTTTTCTATCGGAAGAAACTTTATTTTTGACTTTTCTGTGGAAGAATGTGAAAATTTTCACTTAATTTTTCCAAGAAAAAATTCAACGAATTTTTTTCTTAAAGAATCGAATGATTTTCTAGAAGAACACTCATCTCTATAGACAAGGCAATAAATAACATTTTCATCTGCGGAATATTTGTCTAAATTAGATTTCTCTATAGGAAATTCCAACGATTATGACTTCCATAGAAAAATCACTTTCAAACTGGCCAACAATTGGCAATGCTATTAACTTTTCCCGTTCTTTCTTAATCTGTTAAAATTAAACTTACTCCTATTCTGCTCCTCCTTGCAAACTTGCCACCTTTGAACTGCATTTGCACCCGTCATTACACTAAGCTAGCACCAACCATTTTCTGGTTAAAGTTATGCCCGGCACGCAAAAACCATATTTCTTATATTTCTTCCGGTTTCCGGTTCTTGTACAAAAGCACTACGGCCATCGGCGAAACCCTTTAACATTCAACACTTTCAGCGGAAATGCGGTGGTTTTGCAAACAACCAAACCATACCGCACACACACACACACACCTCACCACAAATAGGAAACAGCGCCTGCAACAGCAGCAGCAACAGCGCCGTGTCGTGGCGTGGCAAGCGCCATGGTTAGAACACAACAAGAACACTCTTAACCACATTTTCTTGGCCTAAACAAGAAAAGTAATTAAATGTCGAGAAAATACATAGTTTTCCAGCAGAAACCGGAAAGGATAATGGAACAACAAAAACCGCAACAAGGACGCAGCAACAAAACGGCGCCACAACGGGTTGAGCAACGTGCAACACCCAAGAACAATAATAACAACAGCAAAAAGAAATCACCCCGCAGCTGGTAATTCTGAGTAAGCAAACATTTTAGAAGAAAAAGTGATTAAACCAAGCTCACAAGAAATGAATGATTATGAAATTATGTAATAATAGAAAATTAATTAAGAAAATTGCACAAACGAAGGAGAATGTTGAGAAAGATTGCAATTTTCTTGATAAGACGAGATGAAACACCCACCGTGATCATAATTGCAGGAAATTTTAGTAAAGAACAAGTAAAAACGGCGTTAAGTTCGGTCGGGCCGAACTTTATATACCCTCCACCATGAATTGCAATCCACAGAGGCTATCGACTTTCGTAGAAGTGCAGTAATATACCAGGAAAATATATATTTTTTTAATATAGCCAAAACGAAACAAATATTGAAAAAATAATTTTATAAATAATTTTATAAATAAATATAATATTTTAATTATTTCAAACCACGCTTATAAGGCAGGGCTACCAATACGTCAATTCAAAAAGTAAATATTCTTATATTTATATTTTCGAAAAGCTTAAATACCATAAATATTGGTAGATAGTGTGTGCTACAGTTGGTAGTATTTCCATTCTATTTTAATTCCAAAAGTAAAAATTTTGAAAATTCATTATCAGACGTACATAGTGCAATATAACCTAACTTCATGATCCAACCAATTTTTGCCGTAAAAGAAAAAGTATGAATTTGGAAAAAATCTTTTTATTTTGCGTGTCCATGCAGTCAGAGGAATGTATACACCGAATTTCATGATTCCAGCTGCGGAATATTGGTAGTATTTTTATCCCCTTTTTTCATTTTAACCCCAAAAAATACGAATTTCGAAAAATCTGTTTATGTTAAGAGTCTACGCAATCAGAGGAATGTATACACCGAATTTCATTATTCTAGGTGTAGCCGTTTGATTGGTACCATTTTTATCCCTCCGTACCCATTATATCCCTTGAAAGTACGAATTTGGAAAAAACCTTTTATTTTTCATGTTTACGTAGTCAAAGAAATGTATACTCCGAATTTCATGACTCTAGCTGCTGTCATTTGGTTGGTACTATTTTTATCCCCTTTTTCCATTTTGACCCGAAAAAGTACGAATTTCGAAAAATCTGTTTATTTTCCGTGTATACACAGTCAGAGGAATGTATACTCCGAATTTCATGACTCTAGCTGCAATCATTTGATTGGTACTATTTTTATCCCTTTTTTCATTTTAACCCCAAAAAGTACGAATTTTGAAAAATCCGTGTATTTTACTTGTCTATGCAATCAGAGTAATGTATACACCGAATTTCATTATTCTAGGTACAGCCGTTAGGTTGGTGCCATTTTTATCCCTTTATTCCCATTTTACCCCTTAAAAGTACGAATTTGGAAAACATACTTTTATATTATATCTACTCAATTAGAGGAATGTACACACCGAATTTCGTGTTTCTAGCTGTTGTCGTTTAATAAGTACCTTTTTATCCCTTTTTTGCCCCATTTCACCCCCTACAAATAAGAATCACTTTATGGTGCACGTTTTTGCTATAATGGGTATGCGCATGCCAAATATCAAGCAAATAGAAACAGACATATTCAAAAAGCATGCTTAAATACGCTAAAATATTAGGGACTATTATGAGTATTTTTAGTCCTTGTGACTTAAATTGTTTTCCCTTTGGCCCGATTTCGCCCCGTTTCAATCTCAACCGATCTACGACTATAAGACGCATTTGTAGAAAATTTGAACGTTCTAGCTCCTTTCGTTTAGATGCTAGCGTGCTTTCAACAGATTGCGCTCTCGATTTGACATTTTCCGCTCTAGAGACCACATATTTCAACTGATTTTCTTCAAATTTGCCACAGCACCTTATATTTAATCTAGAAATGTGTCTAGTAAAAGTGGTTCAAATCGGTTCAGGTTTATATATATATAGCTCTCATACAAATTTCGCTCCTTTTGTGAGCTTCTCCGCTTTAGAAGCCAAATATTTTACTCGATTTGTTTCAAATTTGGCACAGTATTCGTTGAATTCAACGAGAAACACTTGTGTTGAAAATAGTTCAGATCAGTTCAGATTTATATATAGCTCACAAATTTCGCTCTCGACTTGACTTTTTCCGCTCTAGAAACCACATATTTTAACCGATTTTCTTCAAATTTGCCACAACATCTTATAGTCCAATTAAACAAAACTACGGTAAAAGTGGGTAAGATCGGTTCAGATATACATATAGATACCATAAAACTGTCACTCTTGACCTTTTCCGCTCTAGAAATTATAGGGTGATTTTTTAGCTATTATCTTTTTGGCAACACTGGTTTAAGCAGCTGACGCACGTTTCGTGTTTTGTTTCATTGTCAAACATCTTCAGTTTGGTCTATAATTTTACCATGAATCGTCTTACAGACCATTTTATGGTCAGTTTAATCGACCCACTGAAGCGGCTATTCGGGCTATTGTAACTAAATTTCGCACCAAATTTACATTGTTGGACATTAAACCACCAACACGCTTACGTAGAGTGCGAACTGAAGAAAATATCGCAGCTGTATCGGCCAGTGTTAATGATGACCATCAATTATCGATTCGTCGCCGTTCGCAGCAATTGGACCTCTGTTACTCAGAAAAGTGGAAATGCCAAAATTGGACTAAACGGATGGACCATTTGAGGCACAGTCAAGGTCAACATTTGCAAGAAATAATCTTCAAACATTAAATTATATGGACCGTACTATCGATTCAAATAAAGATTTCATGCATTTTTCTGAATTTTATGTGTTTTTTTTTTGAAAAACTTTCTTATAGCTTTTAAAAAATCACCCTTTACATATTTTAACCGATATTCTTCAAATTTGACAAAACACATCATATTTCAAATAGGAACACCTGTGGGTCACATTGTCTCAGGTTTTAGTATAATCCTCATACAAACGTCCTTCCCGATTTACCTTTTTCTCTCAAACACATTCCTTTATTTTGCAAAAGTTCCCGATTTCACTTTCTTCCCCGTGTTCAGTTGTAATGGCACACAAAGTGAAGGGTAATATATAGTCGGCCACACCCGACTTTAGTCTTTCCATACTTGTTTGAATTTCAAATGTTGTCGTTTGAATTTCAAACGGCGAGTTTTGAATTTCAAACGATGTCTTTGGAATTTCAAATGAAAACTTTTGAATTTAATTTGACAAATTTTGAATTTCAAATCAATTATTTCCAAATTTGTTCGCTCGACTAAATTGGGAACTATTAATAACCTACTTCAAAAGTAATGAATCTTTAATGTAAACTGTAAGACATTTACGTGGACAAATTTCGAGAACAGATCGACCTTCAGTTCAGCCTTCATGAAGCTCATTTTCTTCTCGGTGTCTAGGTCAATAAGCAAAGTGGCCGCATGCGGGCTTCAGAGAACCCACACGTGTGGTTTTTGGGCTGTACTGAAAATTTGGGTTGTTCGGATGAGGTACTGCCGCTTGTGGTAGTCATATGAATGATATTGTGTTCCATTATTAAATGAGAAAGTTCAACATTTCCAATAAAACCAGAAAATTGAAAAAATAATCTGTGTTTTTTTATAGCCGATTCTAATTGTAGATTTTAAGCGGTATATCCTATAGAATTTTACTACTAACTTGGAAAATTTAGACTTCAAAACATCACTGGGCGGGCAAGTTTTCGAATTCTATAACGTTCAAGAATATCTATCCATAGTAGGATCTCAGTTTCATAGTTCAAGGTGTTACAAACAGAATGGGTGGAGGGTTTGAAAATATAATATCAACTTTTTTTCTAACGAAAAGATAATTCTCTCTGACATTTTTATGAAAGAATTTGAAAATATACATTTAATTTGTCTATAGAAACACCCATCGAGTTGGGTATTTTTGCAATTATTCAATTCATTTTTTAACGATCAAGAATCCTTAAACTTTGTAGAGTCTCAGGTCCCTATTTTAAGGTGTTACAAACAAAACGGCAAATTTAGTACACTCCCGGCCTATGGTGGAGGTTATAAAAATATAATTAAAATTATTAGTGTTCTTGGCCTTTCGACTTTCTCTCTTCCTCTCTCTTTAAATTATCATTCTTCAATGAAATCAAACTTAGTACACGCTTATCCCATGGCGGAGTTTATAAAAATATAAATTAAATTATTAATGTTCTTGACCTTTCAACTTTCTCTCTTCCTCTCTCTAAATTATCATTCTTTAATGAAATCAAACTTAGTACACTCTCATCCCAAGGCGGAGTTTATAAAAATATAAATTAAATTATTAATGTTCTTGGCCTTTCAACTTTCTCTCTCTCTCCATCTAAAATATCATTCTTCAATGAAATCAAACTTAGTACACTCCCGGCCTATTTATAATATAAATTAAATTATTAGTGTTCTTGGCCTTTTAACTTTCTCTCTTCCTCTCTCTCTAAATTATCATTCTTCAATGAAATCAAACTTAGTACACTCTCATCCTATGGTGGAGGTTATAAAAATATAACTTAAATTATTAGTGTTCTTGGCCTTTTAACTTTCTTTCTCTCTCCATTTAAAATATCATTCTCCAATGACATCAAACTTAGTACACTCTCATCCTATGGTGGAGGTTATAAAAATATAAATTAAATTAAATTATTAAATTATATTAAATTATTAAATTATTATTGCTCTCTCTCTCCACCTAAAATATCATTCTTCAATTCAATCATTCGATGTTTTATATTTAAAACAATTTTATCACATATTTCATCTGGAATCTATTTGCATTAAGTTATCAACACCATGTAACTATCAATTATATTAAAAGCCCAGATTATCGATACTCTGAGCATCTGACAATAACAATAACATTGACACTGTGGCCAATGAGTGATGAAAGTCTCTGTCATAAGTAGATATACGTCAGGGTATCTCTACAAATGCCCTTTAAATACAAACAAGAGCGACAGCAGCAGCGACATGAGTTGCTCTTCAGGTAATTAAACTCTTCACACTGTCGACAGCTAGCACCTCAACAGACACACGTAAAGGCATACATTTACTAGTGTACATACATATGTATGTATGGATTTACACAAATCACACAGTGTCGCTGGCACATACACAACGTCGTAGCGTCGAACATTCACATAAATGCATATCAACAAATTTATTGATAGACAAACAATTAGGAAATCTCAACGAGTGTGTTTGTGCTCTGTTGTGTTTGTTGGCCTTTGTACTCTCGCTCGCACACATGTGTGTGTTCGTGTGTGCTCTCGTTGCTGTGCATGTCAACAAAATCACATTTAGCCGAACCGCAACGCATTCACTCGTACATGTACACATGCCTGCATAGACAACATTCAAACGCACAGATTCTCCTCTCCACACACAGAGGGAAATACATTGTCTCTCGCCATGGTTGTACAGTTGGGAGGCAGTGTGCGTGTGCTTTCGTGTACACATCCCTGGTGGGGGAGACTAAGAGAGAGAGAGTGAGTATGGGGGCTTTGTGTCTGAGTACGAGATACAGTTGTTGTTGCTGCTGCTAGATTCTATTTAATTCTATTGTAAGCAGAAAACAAGTTACGCTTAAACGAGATTATTCCCCCAAAATAGCACAAATGGTTGGAACTTGCTGGGAGTTTGAGGGGTTCGAGGGATTGAGGGCTGGGGTCTTGGGTTTATCAAATGTGTACACTGTCTGCATGTTACATGCTACAATTGTTGGTTGTTGTTTGTTTAGGGAGGGGGGCAAAGCACAGTGCTATCTATTGTGACAAATACATGTGTGTGTGTACGAGGTCATCACAGGAAGGGGGGTATAATTTCGTAAATTCAACTAAAAAAACGCTTGAAAATAGAAAATTTTTTTGATTTCTTGTTCTGAAACCTGAATTATTTCACAAATTTAAAATTCTGTCAAGGCTCTCAAAACGTTTCCCTGAACAACTCCAATGTTTTGCGGAAATTTCCCTCCAATTGCCGGCATGACCCTTGAGAATGTGCTGAAATCTTAAAGATTTCGCTAACAATCTAGAAATCAAGCATAATTTCATAACTTCCACTGAAAAATCCATTGGAAATGGAAAAGTCTTTTGATTGGTTGTTCTGAAACCTGAATTATTTCCCAAATTTAAAATTCTTTCGAGGCTCAGAAAAACCATTGCCTGAACATTCCCGGAAATTTCCCTCCAATTGCCGACATGACCCTTGGGAATGTGCTGAAATCCTAGAGATTTCGCTAACAACCCACAAAGGAAGTATAATTTCATAACTTCCACTGAAAAATCCAATGGAAATAAAAAAGCTTTCTGATTTTTTTTAATTACTCCAAAGCTTTAGAATTAATTTCCTGAACAACCCCGGGAAATTTCCCTCCAATTACCGGCATGACCCTCGTCCCTTGGCAATGTGCTGAAATCTTAAAGATTTCGCTAAACAACCCTCATCTTAACACGCTCGCCGTTTGCCACACATGAGCATACAAACCCAACAAATCCTTCCACGAGTACCCACGCACACACGAAGACTAATTAATACGACAAAGTTGTTGAAGAGGTAGGCAGAGGCTGCGGAGGTTAGCTAGAGAGCAATATACGCGTAATTTATTGCTAACAACAATCGTATGTTATCGACAATCGATTTTTCTTACAAATTACAAATCTAATTGTCTCGAACATGTCGAACTGAACAAGTAGACAATATTAGCATGTTTTTGCCACAGCTACCAGGACAAGCCACCCTAGGCTTAACAGCGCAAAACTGTGTGTTCAGTGTTATCATTTAGGGAAATACATAATAATTTGCATAAATTATCGCCGGGTGTTTAGTGGAATTTTGGGTTCAACAAATCTTCTAGAGTCTGCATGGAAACCTTTGAGAGCAGCAACAAAGCACAGTGGGTGAATTTTAGGAAGGGGGAAGGAAAATGTTTGGTTGCTTGAAAACTTGAAGTGAAAAATTTTGCTTTCAACTGTTGGCAAAGAGACAACACAGCAACAAAGCACAGTGGAAGAAAATATTTGGAAAGTGGGAGAATTTCTGTTTCCTCGAAAAGTTGAAGTGCAAAATTTAGCTTCAGCTGATTGCTGCATAGACAACACAGTGTTATAGTATTCAGTGGAACAATAATTTCTCCATAGTAATGACACATAGATTCTTCATCATCCCTTTTGCATTATTTGCATTCCGTATTGAATTTCAACTCCCATTGGTCCTCCAGTAAAGGAATGAAGAAAGATTCACGTTTCTTGATTATTCTACGAGACAGCAGCAGAACATTGACAGAAACCGTGGTAACCACCTTCAGCCATCTGACAGTATCTATAACTATCTTCATTTCTTTTGACAATTTCAGCCTGTTATTGATATTTGTCCACTTTTGAAAATATATTCTCCCAAAGTCCAGAAATTAAGAATTGTGATACCTTAGATTGCACGCCCTCACTAGAACCAATCTGTGCGGCTCACGAAACAATTTATCTGGCTGAAGTCTGTGTGGCAGAGTCACCTAAGCCTCCAAAGAAACCTGAAGCCAATGTCAATGGACATCGTTTTGCCACATTCAGACAGAGAAAAGTAGTTGTTGCTCTCAACCTCTATCTCAACCTCACAGCTTCTCCAAATGTTGTTTGATTTAAAGCCGATTCCCAGATAAACTAACCTTATTCTAGCCACTGCCGTGGAGAGATAGAAAATGTTCTCAACTTCATCATCAGAGTTCCTCCTAAAGTTGTTTGACTCAAAGTCGATGCCCATTTCCACTAAACTTCTTCTAGCCACTGCAGGGCAGAGACAGAAAAAATGTTGCAGGCTCTCAACCTGATCATCGCAGTACCTACAAAAGTTGTTAGACTAGAAGCCGATCTCCTCCTCGCTCCCCCAGCTTCTACAGAAGTTGTTTGATTCGAAGTCGATTCTCTGAGTCACTAAACGTCTTCTAGCCACTTCAGGGCAAAGACAGAGAAAATGTTGGACGCTCTCAACCTCATCCTCGCAGTACCTACAAAAATTGTTGGACTAGAAGCCGATCTCCTCCTCACACTCCCAGCTTCTAAAAAAGTTGTTTGACTCGAAGCCGATACCCAGAGTCACTCAACGTCTTCTAGCCACAGAAAAAACGTACGACGTTCTCAACCTCATCCTCGCAGTACCTATGAATGTTGTTAGAGTAGAAGCCGATCTCCTCCTCGCTCCCCAGCTTCTACAAAAGTTGTTTGACTCGAAGTAGATTCCTGAGACACTAAATGTCTTCTGCAGGACAGGGACAGAGACCATGATTAAAGCTTTCAACCTCATCCTCGCAGTACCTACGAAAGTTGTTAGACTAGAAGCCGATCTCCTCCTCGATTCCCTGAGTCACTAAGCGTCTTCTAGCCACTGCAGGGCAGAGACAGAGAAAATCTTGGACGCTTTCAACCTCATCCTCGCAGTACCTACAAAAGTTGTTAGACTAGAAGCCGATCTCCTCCTCGCTCTCCCTGCTTCTAAAAAAGTTTTTTGATTCGAAGTCGATTCTCTGAGGTATTAAACGTCTTCTAGCCACAGCCGGGCAGGTAAAGAGAAGATGTTGCAGACTCTCAACCTCATCATCACAGTACCTACCAAAGTTGTTAGACTAGAAGCCGAAATCCTCCTCGCTCTTCCAGCTCTTAAAAAAACTTTTTTGATTCGAAGTCGACCCTCTGAGTCACTAAACTAGCCACTGCAGGGCAAAGACAAAGAAAATGAAAAAGTTGGAGCTCACCCTCACAGTTTCTACAGAAGTTATTTGAATCTAATGTGATGCTCGGAGCCACTAAACGCCTACTAACCACAGCTAGATTGAAGCAGAGAAAATTTTTAATGCTCTGAACCTCTTCCTAATCCTCATAGCTCCTGTTTGACTCGCAGTCGATGCCTAGAGCCACAAAAGATTTTCTCTCCACAGCAGAACAGAGACAAAGAAAATGATGCTCCCAACATCCTTTTCGTCAGCGCAGCTCCTTTTTAACTCTAAGTCGAAACACGGAGTCACAAGACGTATTCTAGCCTCACCCGGAGATAGATAGCAAAAGATATCTGTAGAGCTCAAACATTCGAACAAGATTTTCACATTATTCCACTTTCTGGATGTATCGTCAAAGACCATATATATATAGATTTTTTTTGTCGAGGACATTATGGTAGATTACACGGTGCGAAAACCAAAACCAAACGTGAGAAAAGACCAAAAAAAAACCCGTGTCTCCCAGTTTTGCCCAAAATCATGCCCCTTTTCATTGTTGTTGTTTCATTTTTGCAAAAAAGTGATAATTTTCTCAGGCTCAGATCTTGCAAACCGTTTGTAATTTTTGATCTACTCTCTGAGGCAAAGTTGTAGCGCTTGTCATAAAGAACAAAAATTGTGATCATATAAAATCAAAAACATCTTCAAAGCCAACATTTTTAACCTTTTTCCCCTGTTCGGTTCCATAGGTAGCAAACCGTTCAAAATTCAAGGAAACAATCAACCACAAAAATGTACCTAAGATCTCAATAAACAACTTTCTAGAACATATGAACTTCGTAGGAATGATTCTTAACACCATTTAGGAAGGAGAAAATATTTTTCAGAACTGTTTCTGTTAATGGTCAATCCGATTACAGTGCGTATGAGTGATATTATCATTAATCAAAAGCACGTATACGCACCTACACACACTACATCCTATACGATTTGTTCGACGACATTTGCGATTTTGACCTTGTTCTACCCTTATAAACTCCTTATAATCAAAGGTCTGAACAAAATTTCCTTAAAATTATATCAAAACAATTACCAATTGAATTTACCCCTTTCATAAGTCCAAAGTCCCACTGTGTTTACGACAAGTCTTCAGTCCGGCAAGGCCAGAGACAAGGTTTATTAGTTTGTTTGCCTATAATGTGCTCCATGTTCCATAAGTATAGGCCTATATATGTGTATGTGTGTGCGTACATCTGCGAGAGTATTTGCTTCGGTGATTTGTTTATTTTTGCCTTTCAAAAGGATTATTTAAATTTGTACTTTTTCAAGCAAGCCAAGCATCCTCGGGTTGTGCTTTTGTGCCAAGGTTAAGTTTACGCTCAAATAAACTATAAATCATAAATAATCGTGTAAATAATAAATTGTGTACCCTTGTCGGTTTTTTGCGTAGGCATCTACTTACACTCCCATAGTATGTATGTCGGTATGCGAAGGTATATCTCTTTGAAAAGCAATTAAGTCGCATTAATCGATAAATAATGGCCGACATTAAGTCGAACATAAATTAGAGCAATTTGAAATTTGTTTTACCGATGAACTTAAAGGGAAATTAATGGTTTGAGGAGGGAGCACATGTTGTGAAATAAATGAAATGAAATGTTGGCTCCGAAAAAGTAAACAAATTAAGTATGGACAAATAATAATTATGGCCTACCTACGACAGTGAGTGAAATCACTGGGGAATTCAATGATTGATGTCTCTCCGTCTATTATCCATCTAAATTGGTTAAATGCTTGAGCAATATTTTAAAAATAATGAAGGCTTTTGCGAAGCAGAATGATTTTCATTTTTATGGCTTTGTTGTGTGACAAAGTTGTAGCATTTGGGCTCCAAAAATCCTCAAGTGACTACTGAGTAGGCAGTGTCAAAAAATACTCTCCATTTATAAGTCCTGTGAGGAAAATTTTGCGACAAACTGGGTACATTTTTATAAGCACGAAGATTGAAGCACATTAAATATTAGAACTTTACAGCTCAGATAACACTGTAGGACTCAAAAATAACAAAATTATGACTAAGGATTCTAATAGAAAGGGTGAGAAAAGACACAAGTATCAGCATTTTGAAAGTTTGCGTATTGTGGTCATTTTAGAGGGGAAGGGGGTCAATATTTCCCCCTTTCACACATTCTTATAATGAATCGGCATAGGAAACCTTGTGATCCTTACATTTTATGTATATAATATGTTTAGCAATATTACTTAAAACACTACGAGGAACATTTTTGTGGAACATTTTAACCCTCTATCAACTCAATTAAGGGGTCTTTTTAGTCCCTTCTTGGGAATATGATATAAAACACACTTAAAACAGGGGTTTCACGGGTGAAAACGTTCTACGCAAATATTTGCCATAAAATTTTATTATAAGTCTGTGAATACGCTAAAACGAAAAAGTCATCCTAAGTTCCCGAAATAAGTCAAAACATAAAAATCATTTTAAGGTTAATTTCGTAGTTTTTCCGAATTGCTGCTAAACTGAATTTTAGGGGAATGGTGTGAATGGAATAAATAATCTGCGTCAAATATCACTATATAAAACAATATGAGTAAAATTTTAACCCTCTAGCAACTTAATTTACGGGTCTTTTTGGTCCCTTTTTGCAAATGTGTAATAACCACCCTTAAATCTTAAATGTAACGGGTCAAAATATTCTACAAAAATATTAACCATAAAATTCTTCTATAAGTCTGTGAATACACTAAAACTCAGAAGTCATCCTAAGCGCCAGAAATAAGTCAAAACTTAAAAATCATTTTAGAGTTAATTTCATAGTTTTTCCGAATTGCTGCTTAACTGAATTTTTATGGGGGTGGTGTGAATGAAAAAAATATTCTGCGTCAAATATTACTAAATTAATGCGTCAAATATTACAAATATTATAAAATTATTACGAAACCCTACGAGGAACATTTTTGTGGAATATTTTAACCCTCTAGCTTCTGAATATGGGGGTCTTTTTGGTCCCTTTTGGGTAAAAAGTGTAAAAACTCCCCTAAAACAGGGATTTCACGGGTGAAAATGTTCCACAAAAATATTTGCCATAAAATTCTACTACAAGTCTCTGGATATACCAAAACAAAAAAGTCATCCCAAGTGCTCGAAATAAGTCTATACTTAAAATTCTTTTTAGGGTTCATTTCATACTTTAACCGAATTATTGCAAAAATTACTCACAAAACTGCATTTTAGAGGGATGGTGTGAATAGAAAAAATATTCTACGTCAAATATCACAACATAAAACACTCCGAGTAAGATTTTTGTGGAACATTCTAACCCTCTAGCAACTCAATTTAGGGGTATATTTGGTTCCTTTTGGGTAAAAAGGTAAAAATACCCCTAAATCTTGGATTTAACGGGTGAAAATGTTCTACAAAAATATTTGCCATACACTTCTACTATGTCTATGTGTCTGAATACACCAAAACTCAAAAGTCATCCCAACTGCTCGAAATAAGTCAATACTTAAAATTCATTTTAGGATTAATTTCGTAGTTTTTTCGAATTCCCGCTAAATTGACCCACTAAACTGCATTTTAGGGGGATAATATGCATGGAAAAAATATTCTACGTCAATTTTTACTATAACTCACCGAATCACCGAAGAACAGAAAGATGTAGATGTGATTGATATAAATAAAATATCGGTTTCAATTTTGGTATTTAAACAAGAAATTTAAATTACAAATTGCTGGCGCAATTTTTGGGTATTTATTTTCTTACTTTTGGGAGACACACAAAGATGATATGGGTATCATTGAAAAGAGCGTAATGTGTGTTAAAAATACTTTAAATTTCATGTTTCTATCTGTTTTGGTTTAGTATTACCAGTTATATCAAGTTGTACCCCTTATTTTATTTAGTTTATTCAAGTGGGAAAACTTGAAATGTTTTTCTATGTTTCCCATATTTTTTTCTATTTTATTTATTTCAAGTGTAATTCTTGCACATGCCCTCAACAGCCAACCCAAATGATTTCCTTCCACATTTTCACCGTTTCAACGCCTAAAAGTATAAACTACATACAACAATAGCTTTGGCTATTTCAATACTTTATAGATGACATAAATTTATTTAATTAAATGAACAACAATAAAAACAAAACGTCGATATGGGTATCAAATGAAAGATAGGAATATGTGTTTAAAACAGTTTAAACTTCATGCTTCTACATATTTTAGTTTAGCATTAACAACCATTTAAAAATTTCCATTTTGTTTATTTTTTTTAAGTGGGAAAACTTGAAACGATTTCTATGTTTCCTACCATTTTCTATATTATTTCAAGTGTAATTCTTACACATGCCCACAACAACCCTCTCGAAAGGCTAAATGATTTCTTTTCGCATTTAAATGCCTAAAAGTATACACCACATTTCATGATTCATTTGGCTATTTTTTAATACTTTATAGATGACAACATTCCTTTCATAAATTAATTTAATTAAATGAACAGAAATAGTAACAAAACGTCGATATGGG